>JAVCKT010010264.1:0-14153 GCA_032273925.1 Rhynchotus rufescens | reverse complement strand
ACCTAGAAGCTCGGCTACCTACCACAAGGACATTTGCAAATGGTACTTCTATAAACTGCTCTTTTTCTTAAGAGTTTAGCCTGGGCAGACTTTTGCTTCACTGCAAAAGGACATAGCTCATAGTTAGGCATTTGAAACGTCCCTGCACATGCGTACATGCATACGTGGGAGAACAAGCAGCTCCAGAAACCAGTCATAGCCTGAGGACAAGGATATCCAGCATCAGTTTAATACTTAACTCCACTGCCTCTCCTCATTTTATAAATAAAAACTTAGCAGAAAAAAATGCCTTGGGAGGGGAAGCCACAGGGCAGTTATAGTTTTAACAGACCTTGAGTACTTATCTCAAGCTGAGAGTGATTTCATGGTAATAATTTGTTTAAAGTGTTGCTGATTGCTTCCTATTTCTTCCCAGCAAATGACTTTTACACCTTTCTGCTGTTGCTTTTATATGAGCTGCTATGGCAATTACTCTGCAGGAGGTTGGATAAACATCACATGAACCCTTTTATCTGACCATTAAGGGCCACAGAAAACACTCCTGAGACTTGATAAAAAATATTTTCTACATTTTTCCCTTTCCTTGCAAAAAAACATTGTTAGTAAGTTGCTATCAGAGTTCTTGCCATTCTTACAGAATACATACAAATATATTTCCAACAGTCTGATATCTGCAAAAAGTCTATTTGAAGGGAACTCCAAGAAAACAATAAATAAAATCACTGAAAATTTCTGGCTTTGAGAATTTGCCCCTGCTGAATTTTCTCTGCTGAAAGAAGCAGTTTTATGATTCTAATGTTTCAAATCATGTTGATTTGATCAGGAGAGTTGGTGTAGACGGTGATTAGGGCTAATCAAAGGTATCTCCTTTTCTAGTTCATTCTTCAATTTGCAAGTGCAAATTGTGCAAGTGCAAGTGAAGTGTCAGCTCTCTGGTCTTTCTACCCACGCAGGTTGCTGCAATGAAGTTCAGAGCCTGACCAAAGCTTTTTGTACGTTTGATTGTGGCTCCATCCCAAGGACTTGGTTTGGCCCATGACAGAAATTTTCTGCTTCATCCCATCTTCAAAGTTTTGCCCTCTTTGCTTTGCATCTCTTAAAGAGCTGAGCCCTGTCAGAAGAGCTGTGAAGCTCAAACTCGGTCACACAGTCACATCTCTGTCAGATTCATCAGGGCACAGACTGTGGAGTCTGTGCCAGGTTTATACTTTTCTGCCAGTTTTATTCTGACTCTAGGAGGACTTGAAGTAGCTGAACCAGCACAAAGTTAAGAGAAGTGCAGGAAGATAATCCGAGATCTGGCACAAATCCTGCAGGTACAAAGTGAGTCTGTCAATGTTTTTTAACACATTTAAACTGGTAGTGTCAGTCTGCACTCAATCAGTGTTTTGCATCCTGTGATCACAGATTCTGTTGTTTGTTTGCTTGTTTTAATCAGGTAGTATTTACACTGCTTGTTCAAATCATGACTGTATTTAATGAGGAGTGAGAAAGACTCTGAAAGCAATTAGTAGCAAGAGAAGGACAGAGCAGCACCTGACTGAGCCGGGAACTGGTGTAGATAGGATTGGTATGGACATAAGCAGTACATTTTAATCCCCCATTTTCAGTTCTTTGTAGATGTTGGTAACTTGAGCTATTACATCTAAAAATAATGATTAAAATCACACATACTCACCAGCAGATTGTTCTTCCTTCGCATGACTTAATACTGCATAGTCTAATGTGAGCAATGCAATATTTCTTTCCCCAGTATTCCTTATAAGCAAGACATTTCTTAAGGCTGAAAGCATCAGTGTAACTGGAAATGGAAATGGGAAATTCATGAAACTTTTACAATCAATAGGCAAAATGTATATAAGGATATACGATTCCTGAGTAACCCTATCTTATTGTCTTAACTGTCATTTTCCATTCTGAGAATAATTTATATTATTATTATCCCATTTCATTAGTTCTGAATTCATATTTACTTTGGGCCAAGGTCCACTTCAAAGTAAACACATGTGGTTTCTTGTGAAAGCCAGCATTTCCAGTTGCCCTAAGCGAGGACTGAAAAGCATGCACACAGGGCTGTGAGGGTAGCATTCCTGTACTCATACCTTTTATTTTCTTTCTCTCAGGTTCAGCAACTTTTTCTGGGTTGCAGGTAGTGTTAATCTTCAAGAGCATTTCCTGCCATGACAGTCCCTCTGCTGCTCACCCAGCACTAAAGATACACAAAGACAACTGTTTAATTAACACCCCACAGAAAGTTGCATCATTTGGTTGATATGTTTGAAATGTGCTATCACTGTTAGCAGAGAAGACTCCAATACATAAAGGATCCAACTTTTTAAAAAGATATCGAGAAAGGGCATTAAAAATATCCTTACATGTGCATAGAGTTTTCTCATTGAGAGGTGAAGAAAGGAGACTTCTGGAGAGGGAAATAACTCCTTCGTTTTTAGCAAAGAACAGGTAGCCCTTGAAAAAAACTTTGCTACATGTGTTCTAAGAAGTGTCACACATGGAGCAATGTCAAGTAAAGTGAGTGTGAGCTTGTTAGGAAGTTATGAAGGGTGCTTCCTTGTTCTACAGGCTGGATGCCCATTTGTGGCTCCGGGTGGTAAGAGCATTAACGAAAAATGATTGGGAATTATTCTTACTGCTTATTTCACACAAGCTTGAACTGGTCTTGTACAAGAACTGTCTGTCAAGTAAGTGAAATGAGATAAGCAGGACTAACAGTATTATGCACTTAGCATAACAGTTCGCTCCTGTAACTTTATCTAGATGGCTACATAAATCGTTCTTAAGTACTCCAAGTGTTGTTATGTTCATTTTCTTTACAAACAGGCTGGATAGAACTGCCCTTCCCAACCTTTACACAGCTGTATATGCCCTCCTCCAGCCTGCAGGAAGAGAACTGTGCACGGTGCAAAGCAAAAGCTAGGGTGGTTAAACCCAAATAGTACTGTCTAACTGAGGTAATGCTCTTCTAACACTTATTTTCTGTATATATCTGTGGAGCGAAGTTTGGATATATGAAAATACAATGCAATATCACCCTCTGTTAAATGAGCATTTGCTTGCCCAGCATAGTGAAAAAACCTGATTCAATACCCCACATTCAGATCAAACAGAGGAAACTGTTGTATAATATCATCAGATACTGCAATCTGACACAATGCTAACAAATTCACTAGTGTTCCCTAACATTATCAAATGCAATCCCAAATCCTCTCTTGGTGTGAATAGTGGTACTATTCCACCACAGAAACTTATTTCAGATTAAAAAAGGTACGCTCTATGCCACAGCAGTCTCTGCTTGAAGCCACTTGCCAGGTAAAATCTCCTTTGAAACAGAAGAAAAGAAAAACTCAGAGTTTTTATACCAATTGTACGATTCCTGACCTATTTAAAAGGAAGAAAAGGAGTATTTAGAGTATTACAATCTCACTACATAACTTAAAAAAATTTAATTCTCACCTAGTGCTTACTCAGTCCACAAAGATGTTGGGCACTCCTGGCGGCCCAAATCTGCCTTAGCTCCCCAGATGCTTTTGTCCTCTGCTTCCTATCAAGAAACCTTAAAGAAAAGAAGACATTCTCATGGTGGTCCCTCTTGGTCACCTGCACATGGAGAAGGAGAGCCACTTGAGGCCCTCTGGGACTGTGAACACCCTGATAGAAAACTAGGACAAGAGGGAGATGCCTACAGGGTCCCCCTGCCCTCTGGACCAGCAGCTGGAGTGCTGGTGGGTTCTTCAGGAGCTGTCTGGTGGCACCATCAGTGTCCATGGATGCAATCTGTGGCCCCAGGAAAAGATGGGGAGAGCGCAGCCCAAAGGCTGTTCCAAAGGGGCAACAAGGACAATGTCATCCTACTTGGGGGAAAGGGCTCGGCTCTACAAGCACAAAACAAATATACAGATGTGAATTCTGCAGCTTTCTTAAGTTACATGTGAGTAATCGCAAATTTCTCCTTAACAAGAAAAAGAAAGAAAGAAAAAAAAGCAAAACGCCAAATTAGTACTTGTCTAGTGTTTCTGTCTGAACAATTTGTCTCACTTCTCGAAGACAATTCTGCTCTTCTTTTACTTGGCTGATCAGGTTTAGCTGTCCTGTGGGGCAATTATCCAACGATAACTCCTCAAGAAGTAATTGCCCCTGCATTTCCCTGTCTCTGCCAACAGGCACCGTGCTGAAGCACAGCCAAAGCTGTTACTGATTGCAGTTTAATATTGAAGTGCAATTAAAGAGCAGAAATATTGCTGGTCTTGTCATTCTTGAAAGAAGGGTAGCTATTCCTAGTACATGAATGGCCACGGGCAATGTTCATGGGACTTGGGCTCCTAAATCACTGCAGTGAAAACTTTACCCCAAATCTAGAGCATGCTGAATACTGCCCTGCCACCCAGTGCAATATCAGGAGACTTAGATTCCTGGGTTCTTTGTGGTTTAACTTTTGTTCCTTGCTAAAACAAACATTTTAACAAGTTTGTTTCTGCAAGCATTTGCATTTGTTATCCCTGTAATGTTTGTTCTTAAAATGGCCTCTTGCAGGAAACAGGAATTTTACATTCCTGTTATATCTGGTAACATAAAAACTTCATACTTATAATTCTGTTCTTTTGAGCTACTCTAAATCATGGCATTTTCTTTCTCACTTTCATTTCTCCAGTACTACTCAGATAGCAACAACTCTAAGCCATGATCTGCATAGAAGACTGCTTGTAAACTCAGTAGTGTTGCTCCTTATGCATCCTTCTGGGCTATGCTCCTCTTCCATTTGAAAATAAGAGGATGTTGTTCCTTTACATATGTGTGTGTACATATATGTATATATATATTGTTCAGTATGTTAACTTTGCTCCAATGATGTAGTGATTGTAAACAGTCTATCTGCAGATACTTTCCACTGAAATTCCAGGAATGATGTGTTCACTGCATCATCCATCTCAGGAGTTATTTGCCTTATTTTCTACATCTGTAGAAAACCCACAAACCTTGGAATATAAAAGGTAATAATAAAGTCTCTCCTTGTTTCCTGTTTCATTTGGCATAACAAATTCTCCAGTCCAAAGGCAGCTGCTATAACATTTCATGCTGTTTTCTACTAGGCTCTGTTTTGAGTTTAACTCCAACATTAAGACATTATTTTCGGTTTAATAATAGAAATTTGTCCTTTGTTAAATGTAAATTTTATTTACCACCGTATCTACATTTTTTTCCAAAAAAAAAAAGAGATTATTGTCACAGTGCTGCCATCTGTTTCCTGAAGGGATTTATGAAATGACATATTTCTATTCCTTTTAAGCAAAACTATTAGCTCTTTATCATCTTTAGTGACCTGATTTCTCAATATATAAATGCTCGGCACAGCTATCAAAATAAGACTATTTTCTATATTTCTATGTTTACATATTCTTTGGTTCTTACTTCCCAAGAGAGGTAAAAGAATCCTATAAATCTGTAACTTTTGAGACTTTCAGAAGTCATACATGCTTTCATACTGGACGGCAAACAAATGAGGAGTGGCTGTTGCACGCAAAGAACCAGCAAGATATTGGCACTCTTTGAAGGAAGATGCTTCATTTTGGTTTAAGAGAATAGAATAGAGCAAATTGTTAACTCTGCAAATCAGTTAGAGTGACAACATGACCCTTAGTTTTACAGAGATGAAGAAACTTATTTATTTTGTATTTTGTATTTTGTATTCAGTGCTGCTGTTCCCCTTTGTGTATCCCAAGTACTTATCAGTTGAGATTTTTTTCTTTCAGAAGAATAAACTGTAGGTGGCTCAGACAATCTGGCAGTAGGTCTGGCAGCAAACAGCCTCTTTGTCTGCTTAACCTCTTTGAAATATGAATGAAATCCAGCAGAAAATTAGAAACCCGGAAGACTTCATCCATCATCAGTGGTTTCATAAAACCAAGCAACAATCAAAGTCTGAATCAGACTCCTGGAAGGAAATACCTGTTACCAGTAGATCACCTTGAGGCAATTCTATGTCTAATAAAATAAACCCTCACATCCCATCCCCCCGACTGAAATGATGCAAGCTCACAATGGGCAAAATTATGGAGAACAGCTGAAGAATCTCACTCAACTAAGAGGGTGAGGTAAGAATAAAGAAATACAACTAATGCAAATCTCTAAATTGCCTTTTCCCTTTGCCTCACAGGGTAGAAGAGGTGGATGGTGAGCTAGGAGGGATGAAAAGTACATGTTAATAGCAGAGGAGTTTTGCTTTGATTTTGGCCAAGCCTCAAACACAGCAATCTTTCTTCTATCACTCCAGTCAGCTCAGATCAACACTTGGGCTGCTCTAAATTACATCTGAAGACAAAGGCTGTAGGTTCAGGGAAGCACCAAGTTTTTGGAAAGCCTCCTACCTCTATGCTTGCTCCTCACCTGCTCCAGCAATCCAACTAACTCCATATAAACTTTTTCTGTCTGCTCCAACAGTGCCTCTGACATGTTCAAGCAGGAGATGACAGCCATCGCAGCAGCATGCGCTATTGTTGTGATCGAATCCATGTTCACAGACCTTAGCAATTATATCATAGGCCTTCATCTGTTCAGTGTTTAATTTGTGAAACATTGCTCAAATGCACAGACATTTGACATGACTCATATTGACACAGCAACTTTAGCATCACTGAGATAGCCCACAACATCTTACCCAGAACACTTACCAGCTTGTCAGCAGTCCCTGGATTTCACTAGCTCTACAGTCTGCCATTGCATCAATTTCTGTTGTAGATTTTGCCTTCAGTGCTTTATATTTTTGGTAACTTGAGTCAGTAACATATAAATGAACCTTACATTAAGGGGAGCTTTCAGTGTTCCATCCCTAAATTAGGACAGGATCAGAACTGACTATTCAGAATAATGTAGTCCTAGTTACCTTGCTCCACTATTGTGAAACCGGGGAAGAAGAGGAAAATTGACCTCTAACAGGATAACTCTGAGCCTTTTTCACAGCCAGTTGACTAGAGGTGTCAGTGTTTGGGGTGGACAAGTCAGTCCTTCACAGATAAGGGTTCTTTACAAACTATTTGTATTTTACTGCTGCATTTTCAAATGTGTTAATAACATACTGCTTCTTGTAGGACCTTGACCAGTGTTGCATGGCTCTGTTAATCAATTTTATGCAACTAATGTTGGTAACCTACCCACATGTGTCCTAGAGAGTTGATATGATCTGCTGTAAGTCTGATAGTATATGCCTTAAATTAGTTTGTCTCAAAGGGAAATAGATTAGAGCCTCTGTAAACCCTTCAGTACCTACTTTTAGGTCTTACCAGAAGACATATCTCTTTTATCTGTCTTGCAAAGCAAGTTTCTCTCATTTTTGTGATGTTGGGAGTAATATTTCAAAACTATTCACTATAAATTGAACTGTAGAAATCTGAACAGTATTTAGTTCATGGCAGCCCGACTATTGGCTCCAGCAAGGAGAACGAATTCTGATAAAATCACAGAACACCTTTTCCTTGCATTAAACTGGTCCACTTTGGAGGATGTACTGAATTATTTGCTTCCACTGTTATTACTTTTGGCTTAGCCTGCAACAGGTTTTGTAATCCAGAATGCTTTATCCAGAATGCTTTATCCAGAATGCTTTATCCAGAATGCTTTATCTCTGAGCTGAATTTTAAATTTGCACTGAGATGCAAGATATGAATGGTCACAGTTATTTTCTATGGCTAATGAGTTGGAGGGGGTTCTGGTGCTTTCCAGAATTGACACTCTCCTGCAGGATAATCTAAGTTTCAATCTTTGCAGAATAGCAAGTATTTGTTATGCAATTTATGTTGTTCTACAGGGTACCCTAATGTACCCTATTACAGGGTTTCTCTAAAAATTTCTGCAATGCTACTATTCATGACAGCCTCTCTACAGGCACTGTCGAGTAAACAATGCCCCCAAAACAAAACAAGAAACTCAATACAAAAACTGTTTTCTCTGCCTCCATGACTTCAAAAGCTGGATTTATCCCACACATAAAGCAGTCAAAACCACATCTATAGTCTTAATTAAGTAGCTGTACTGTGTTGTTTACAAATTTACCAACTGCAGAAGTTGCAAACATCCATTGCAGAAATAAATAGAATGCATTTAAAACCATATTTGTAACTACCAGAGAATAAGCAAACAAATCACTTCATGCAAGTTGATATCCAGCCCTGTATTGTTCACTTGAGCTTCCTGTTTCTGCTTCTGTTTAATTTCCCTTTTTTCAAGATGTGAATTTACTTTTTTGGGAGTAACAATCAAATTTTAGCCCTTTCACCAGTGTATCCCTCACTTCCAGCACCTCTTTTAGAAAGCCATTCCATACTGATTTAAACAACTCAGGTGACACACTGAGAATCTATCACAATAATCAACAACCTGCTAGCTGCACCAGACCGCGAAGTCAACTCATGCTTCCCAGCTTGAGGAAACAGCCATGCCATCATCCCAATATTATGAAAAAACAAGTCCAAAAACCTAATTATTTGAAATTTTGACATTCTGTTGATTCTACTATTGTCTTCCTTGATAGCCCATCATGAAACAATGCTTTATTTGTAATTATTAACAGTAACAATTATTAATTCCAAATAGATAGTGAAGATTTCCATTCGTCTTTGAGATATTTATTATTCCCAAGAAAACTCAGTTTCCCTTAACATATTCATTATTTCCAGAGCTCTTATTTCACAGAAAAGCACTATTTTTGTTATACATGTTTTATTGCACAAAAGACTGGTGAGGTATGAGATAGTCTTTGGGAAATTTCTTCTTCTGAACTATTCTTTTACCCGCCTTAATGTGAAAGTTGAAGTGATTAGATCTGTTCTGCTACCAATTTGCCACTGTGAGACATGGATATTGTAAAACTTCCCCATATCCCCTCATCTAGGGCACTACACAGAGGTAGGTGACAAAGACTTCAGGAGGATCCTGTGGCCAAAAGATTTTGCCCCGTGCTATTGTAGATAGAGAAATGAAAATTCCTGAACTAAACCATAACGCTTTATCTAATGATCCATTTACATTTAAACTGGTTCAGCCTGCTCTACTTTGGCTCACTGATAGTTGGCAAAAGTTGTTATGCCCTACTACTTTTGATGTTTAGATTAGATTTTCATTATCAATTTGGCTTAAGTGCCTACATATAGTATCAGGATTTTTTTTTTAAATCAATATATTTAGGACTATATGAGCTCAGTTGAGGTGAGAGAACAAACAAGTCAGTCATTTATTCTCAGACAGGACCTTGTTTCCTTTACAGATTTGCCTTATATGTACACAAAACAACTTTACTCTTAAATAATTTACAGTACTGTATTTTTGTGCTGGCATGTATTATTTTTTTATCCAGTATTGTGTAGGGGATTCTGTCATGTAGTTACAAGGTACAAGTCCTCAAAGGGGCAGTTTTGTCCTTCCAGACCACAGAACACCTGTGGAAAGTGAATCACAGTGGTATCTTGCTGGTGTTTTGACAAGAGTGAGGTCCTCACAGATCCTAGTCCCAGTCAATAACGCATCAATGTGCCTGCAACTACCTTGGCTGCTGAAAATCTGCACTACTGGTTAAGGCAGCATACTGGAGATTCCTGTCTACATAAACCATATTCAAGGACAGCATCCATAGAGCACAAGGATGGTCTATTACAATGTGTAGGGAGTCGAGGAAGTGTAGCAGGCAGCTGTTGTGGATGAACAGGCAGGTCCTGAGCAAACTCAAAAACAAAAAGGAAGCCCACAGAAGGCACAAGCATAGAAAAGATGCTTGGGAATATTACAGACATATATAGGGAGGCAGAAATGCCATAGCTCAGATGGAACTGGCAAAGGAAGTGAAGGACAAAAAAAAAGATCTATAAGTACTCTGGCAGCAAATCCAGGTTAGATCCAGGTTAGAGAGAAGTCCATCCCAGTGTGGTAGGATCTAGTGACAAAGCAAAAGTAGATGTGCACAAAGCATTTTTGTGTGTAGTTCTGCACTGGTAAGGATAGTCCAAGATTTCCAGGTCCCTGAGCTTTGTGAAGCAGCACCCATGTGAGAAGATGACACAGTTAGAGGTCACTTAACTCACTTGGACTTGCACAGGCCCATAGGACCATATGTGGTACACCTTAGAGTACTGAAGAAGCTGGTGGAAGTTGTTGTGATACTGCTTTATGTCATCTTCAAAAGATCGTGTCACCTGGGAGAGGTTCCTCAGAACTGGAAAAAAGGAAATTTTGCACCCATCTTCAGGAAGGGCAAGAACAGAATCCAGGGACCTATAGATCAGTCACTTTCACTACAGCTACTGGGAAGGTGATAGAGCAAATCCTTTTAGAAATAACTTCCAAACACCCAAAGAGCAAGAAGGAGGTTGGGAGTTGCCAACATGAGTTTACTGAGGACAAATCATGCCTGATCAGTCTTGCTGCTTTCTATAACACAGTGCCCTGGACAGGCAAGAGATGTTGTGTATCTTGACTTTAGATATACCCTTGACACAGTCTCCCCTAATCTGCTTATCAACAGAATGGTGATAAGTATGTTCTATATAAATACAGTCTGTATAAATGGATGATAAAGTGGGAGGAAAACTGGTTGTGTTATCATGCTCAAAGAGTTGTATTCAGGGGTGCAAAGTTCAGTTGGTGGCCATGAGCTATTGGGATCTCTCAGGGATAATTGTACTTCAACCATTATTTTATGTCTTTGTTAACAAACTGTTTGGATACACCTGAACAGTCTGCAGACATGGATGAACAGGAATCTCATGGAGTTCAACAAATGCAAGGTATCTGAGCTGGAATACACCAGCACAGACTTGAGGCCAACTATCTGGGAACCAGCTCTCCAGAGAAATCTTTCAAGTGAAAGTTTAGATAGGAAAGTTTAGCAAAAGTGAGGAAGTACTGCAAGAGCTTTCTGAGCTGCAAGCTGTGAGTCAATGCACGAAAGGTGACCAAGCTTTTTTAGAATCATCAAGAAAGTGTTTCTGGGTAGTGATCACTATCAGATAATTATTATTTGAGATTTAAACTTTTGATGAATTACACAAATGTAACCAGTGCTCAGATGAATAGGAATGGTCTACCTTGTGGTTCTCTGGGAATAGAAAATGCAGTCTGGGTCTTAATATCTCTGTTTTGTACACCTGAAAATATAAAGGAAAGTACATAGGCGAGTGCCCTGCCCGCTTCGCAAACTCTTTGGGCTAGCTATCCCAAACACACTCTGCTTCCTTCTAGTCAGAGCTGGGACTTTCACCTGCAGAGAAACACAAAGGCTCTACATTCTGGTTTTCAAGTCTTCAGGCTTATTCAAAGCAATTTAAAATGTTAACAATACTTACAAAGCTATCAAGAGAAAAGAAGTGGCTGAGACTGGCACTGTGTCATGCAGACATCCCTCCTTCTGCAGGACAAGGATGGATGACACTGGTGTGCACAGAGCAAAAAGCTCCTTTACTCAGTCCCAACTCCATCTACTCTCTGTCTGCTTTCCCACAGCAATGCACAGAGGAAGAAGGAAAAAAATATTTTCTATATTCTTTTTCTCTCTTTGCTTAACAGGCTTATCAGTTCTGTTTCTCTGCATCCCCTGAAGTACTTTAATCTATTGGGTTTAAAAGTGTTGCAGCAGGACTTCAATATTTTAAAGACTCCCAACTATGAGGAAATAATCTTCCTCTCATTTCAGCCTTCTATTCCTAAGAATTTGGGGGGCTGCACAGATATTTTCATTGCTTTCCAAAATCTATATGCTGGTGAGACAAGCAAGGAAGGAAGGGGAGTTGAAACAGAAAGGGAGGAAAGAAAGATAACAGGTGAGACGAAAAACATGATAGGAAGAGCATTTCATATCCTTTGAACCATGTCAGCCACACCACAGTTTTACATAAACTTTCATGCCTTGCTAGATCTTCCAGCAAATGTTCCCAAAGAATAGGTATTTTAATTAATTAAAAAAACTTTATTGTCACTACTATTTTTCTATCTCGATCATTTGCAAGATTTCTGACAACATTCCCCTTTCCAAGGAGTCATAGAAGAAATTAATAAAATACTTGCTGCTGTGCCATTTGTTTCCTTTGATAAAAGAGCTCATTAGCATCGTTCAACTAAAAGAGTTTCCACCCAGTTCCTGCTTACAAGAGCACATAGCACCAGCACCTTCACTACATGACACCAATGCAAAAGGCCCAGGGCAGACACAACGCACCACTGGCTGGTACTGCAGACCTTCAAGCCTGCCCCTTGGAAGTTATTTTTCACATCCTGAGCAGTAAGCATGTGTTAGAGCACAGTTTCTCACATCAGCTATTGGGAAAATACCTGAACCTATACCAAAAAAAAAAAAAAAATCCTATTTCTGATTTAGTAGGTGAAACATTATGCAAAGAAATGCAAAGAAAAACAACACTCCTAGGTTAAAAGTGGTACCTTTGAAGTAAATTTCTTCCATGTTTGTGCTCTGAAGTCCAGCATCTTCCAGAAAGTCACTAACATGCACACATTGACCATCACACAAAAACTACTTTTATCTATACATTTCTGTGACATAGTCTCTCAAAAGAAAGCTCTTGGTATCTCCTTTTGCATCCATCCTTGATGGCAGACATTTTTTTAAAGATGAAAAAAAGGCTTACTAGATTCTTTTTTTTCTTTTTCTTTTCTTTTTTTTTTTTTTTTTGTTTTTTTTTTTTTTGTTTCCTTGCTAAAAGTTTAAGAATGTTTGATATTTCTTGGTGTAGAGCTTTAAGCTTTCAAGAAGGAAGCAGAGGGGAACCAAAAGCCCTGGTGAGCACAGGGCACCTTATTTATTCTATATGTCTGAAAGAAAAAAGTGATCATTAAAATGAAGTTGGAAGGCAAGCAGAGTATGGCAGGCTCTCCCTGCTTACTGTATAATATCCCAGACTTACTAGCAGCCCAAAAAAAAGGAGTTCTGTACTATTCATAATGTCATTTCCCAAGAATGCAATGTCCCACCCTCTCACACTCTTAGCTTTAAACTCGTTTGATGAACACCAGTTTTCCAGTAAAGACAACATGGTATTTGGCCAGGGTGGTGGAATAAGAAACACAACTCTTTTCATGTTGGACACTTTCATAATATTTCTCAACATCCGAAGTGGAGTTTATGCAGGATTACAACAAGCTTTATATTATTTATGTAAGATGGCAGCATTCCGTGTGCTAATATTTAGGGTAGTCATCATGCAACCTATAATAGCTTACATGGAGGGAAATCCGAAATTCTCTTCACCAAAGTGAAGCCTTTTATTGATTTCATCTGTCTCACAGTTGTGTGTTTTTGTTGTTTTCCTTTTTAAGTCAAGCAGTAAATATCTTCCAATAGATTCACAGAGCAGGGACTTGTCATACAGTGACAGCTAAAATAAATGCTTATTTCTGTCTGCCATGTATGTCTAACACAGCCAGGTTTGTCATGCTTTTGATCTCATATCTGCGTGAGAAAAGCAGATTGTACGCAACCCTTTGTAGTTTCTTCAAGCCTGAAAAACTTGAATGATCTATGCAGGAGACTTGCTTTCTTCAGAAAGGGGAAAGGAGAAAGCTCTCAGCCCTCCAGCATGATCTCCTTGTAGCTAAATCCTTGCTAGGTTTGCTAGAGCAAGAAACACATTCTTGCAGACATGAAGAAAACGCACACATAAAATCAGCTGACTTTAACATTCCCCAAAAGTCTCCCAATAGCTCTCTGGGTACTAACAATACTGTTAACCACGGATGATCCTCTAAGACAGTGATACGTGCCATAGATGTTTTTCATTTCAATGCAACTGCAAATAATTAGAAATATTTAATGTAAAAATCGGGGCTGTCAAGACTGGCTTTCATAATGCTAGACCTGCTGATCTGATGTGATTGCCATAATCAGCATGTAGCAGCAAACCTCTGCCTGCGAGCTGGCACCCACAGTGCTTGGGGGGCACATTGCACGCACCGCTGGCACTTACCCAGGGCAGAGATGCTGCTCAGAAATGCCCCGTGAGGGCTGGCAAGATGTCTCACAGGCCACATCAGTGAAAAATTCAGTACTAAATTACTTCTGCAAATGGGAATGTGCCAGCAGATGTGGCCAATAATGGGAATTTTAAATCCTTTAGTCAGGATAAAATGTTTCAGGGAAAGCTGAC
>JAVCKT010010263.1:0-19894 GCA_032273925.1 Rhynchotus rufescens | reverse complement strand
CCACTTGTAAAATAGTAAAGAAGAGATGGTGCATGTAAGACATTATTTTACCGTTTAAAGGATCTTTCCATAGGGCCAGTAATAGCATAGTACAGCAGTAATACTGGTTTCCATAATCTGAAAAGCAGAGTTTTCTAGTTGCTGACACTGAACAGCTGGTCCGATTTGTTTCACGCATAACAAAGACAGTATAAATTAAGTTGCCATGTGAATCAAGAATGAATCCCACACACAAAGAGATATGCAATACCTTTTATTTAGCATTGTGCAGTAGATGTGTTCATAATACTGAAACCTACCATCCTGCAGCGAGGGAAAGATACATATTGTGCCACCTTATTGAACAACAAAGATATTCTTTTAGGCTATGATTTTTAGAGCAGATATATACATATGCATCTCTGTGTGTTCATATATATGTATTCTTAAAGAAAAATTCAGTAGTAGGGCTGCATTCTTCTCAAAATTTGAAGTCTTCTATCCACAAACTCAAGCACCAAAAGCTCCTCAGGAACTTAAGGAAAAATTTCTTAACAGTGAGGGTGACAGAGCCCTGGAACCAGCTGCCCAGAGAGGTTGTGGAGTCTCCTTCTCTGGAGATCTTCAAAACTTGCTTGGATGCCACCCTGTGCCACGTAGTCCAGGTTACCCTGCGTGTGAAGGGGGGGGTGGCCTAGATGGTTTCCAAAGGTCCCTTCCAACCTTAACAATTCTATGATTTGATATTCACACAAGTGCAGTTATATATGGGTGTTAGTGAATATCCAGTTTGTTGAAGATACCCCATGGAGCGGCACTGTAGCAATCAAATCTCAACAGATATCTCACCTGTCAACTTGGAGGTGCAAGACTGAAGATTTCTATACTCTCATTTCACTTTCATAAGGTTTGCCTTTAAAAGATGTTGTTTCTAGCAGCGGTCATCTCACATTTCTGAATGACCTAGTTCTATCCTGAGGGGTGATTCTTAAAATCACTTAATTCAAAGGCCATAATCCTTCCTTATTTAAAAATCTTTTGAATATAGAATACCAAGGTCAATGTTGTGTTTATCTAGACAGTAGTTCTGTGCTCGCTCAGAAGTACCATACAATGAAGAGAAAACTCATTTTTGGCATATTGGATCAAGTAAGAGTGCCTGCTATGTGTGA
The DNA here is from genome assembly GCA_032273925.1 of Rhynchotus rufescens. Lineage (NCBI taxonomy): Eukaryota > Metazoa > Chordata > Aves > Tinamiformes > Tinamidae > Rhynchotus > Rhynchotus rufescens. The sequence goes on along the minus strand of JAVCKT010010263.1, from coordinate 18,743 downwards.
AAACATATCAAATATGCAGCTTCAGAGAGTCATTCTACCACCTTTTTTCTTTTTTTTTTTTTTTTCCCATTTTGCTTTAGAAATTGGCCTTGTATGGCCCTCCTGGAACAGGTGGGGAGTCAGCCTGGATTCTCACCACAGTACCACTGGTGATATCACAAATTAAGCACAGTTGGACCACCAAATCTTTTATTTTCTCTGAGCAAAAACGCTCTCTGAACCCATAGGTAGGACAGTCCATTCCCCTCTGATGCTCTGAGCCCCATTTCCCCTTCAGGAATAGTGCCATGAAGTTGCACTTTCTGACTTCTGGCAAAGACCCTACCGATGTACAGCGCTGAGCTCAGGATGTGCTGCCTGTTTAGGGGAAACAACCCCACTGCAGTCTTGCCCACAGCATTAGCTTCCCACACAGGGGCCCCCTGAGCTCTGGGGTGAAAATATTCTACAGATCCTGCTTATCTAGCAAGAAGGGATTTGCAGAGATGGACCCTCTGCCCCCTCATCTTGCACAGACCGTCTGACTCACTGGACTCAGGATTCCCATCTGGATGTCTCTTTGAGAGATGGCTCCAAGCCAAAGAGTTTGTCTATTCTTATCTCGATCTGCTATAATTTTCCCCAGAAAAATCTACTTTCTTTCAGCGGTCGCTAAGAACACCTGTCTCTAAGCAAACACGGCAGCCCTAGCAGCGTGAATCCTGTTCCCTGCTCATTTTACCGAGGTGTTAATATCGAAGACTGCTAGAGATTATGTAAGTGCTAACAAAAATGGTGAAAGAAACAAAAATAAATGGAAGCCAAAGAATGTGAACCCTGTCCTTATGCAATGCCAGATGCAGGAATGCGAACTGGGCTTTGAGGCAGAAAAATGTCCTTACACCTCCAGTATCCAGAAGTAACACCATCTGCTTGTCCATTTTCCAACCAGCATCTTTGCACTTTCTCCCCCGTTGCCTGAGGCCGTGGCACATCCTACCTGACAGGATCCATGGAGGTGTCATCCTCCTGCACACCACAGCTCCCTTCCACCCCTCACATGGATTCCTGCAGGGGATGGACCTGGCAGCAAACTAGCAAGCCAGAGGGGGCAGTGTGTAGTAAAAAACAACTACACAGCCTCTAAAAGTGCCTGGAACAGCGTTGTGCAATAACTGCCTTGCGCACCCATGTGATCTTATCACTGCGAGCCAGGGTTTTCAGAAGGAACCGAAAGGAGTGAAACACCCACTAGATTTTGCTCCGGCTCATCTGAAAAGCTCAGCTGATTCCTTCACCCTCTTTGCATCATATTTTACGTTTTCTCATCGTGGTATTTCTCCCTGGGAGCTCACAGCAGGCCAGGCTCATTGCCAGGTCTGTTTATGCTCAGTCCCAGGATAGGCCTGGGCTGCTATTCTCAGCTTTCCTTGTATCCGGGTTTTCCCTGGAGCGCAAGGCTGAGGTGACCCAGGTGATCTGCCAGGAAAGGCCGCAGGGCTGGGCAGGTCACCTGAGTGCAGGCCGCCCTCCCAACAGAGACCTGCTGGGTGGGAGGGACCTTCAAAACCACCTCCTGCTGCTGCTTGGGACAGAGGAGACGTGAGACTGGAAAAGAAAAACGGAGAAAAAGAGGAAGGAAAAGATCTTCCTACCTAAATGTGACAGAAAAGGAATAGTTTGTAAAAAGAGAGGAAAATTCATAGCAAAATGTAGCATGTGGTCTCTCGTATGAGGAGCAGCTGAGTGAGTTGGGCCTGCTCTCTCCTCTGACTATAATGGGAGCTCAGTTGACTAAGAGCAGAGACACTGTAGGCACCTGTGGTCAGGTGAAGTGAATGGCAGCACGGCATCTTTAGAAATTGGGGCAATCCCAAGCACAGCTTGGCCCACGGTACTTGTACGTGGAGACATTACATGTGGCACATTGACATTCCACAGTGAGCATGAGAACGTATAATCCTTAAACAACATCAACAATGTCCTTAATCTTACAGTGAGATGATTGTAACTCCACACTGTTACTTCTTAACATCGGGTAATACCACCAGATTTCTCTAAAGAGTCACTGGGATAATGTCCAGGACTAGACTGGGCCCGCTCCGGGCAGACCCCAGGGGTGCAGAGCCCCACGCTGTGCGGCGGGGTGACAGTCGGCCTCATCTAGAAGTCGCCCCTTTGCCACATTTATTTCTTTTTAGTACAAACTGCCCTTGATTAGTCACCGACCTGGTTTAGAAGTTGCCCCGCTACCACACGAGCTGTCACTGGAGTAGGTATTTAAATATAAAAGATTCTGCCATCATTTTAAAGCTGGCCTAGATCTAAGCCCACAGGGGGTTATAACTAATTTGATAGAAACTGTAGCTTCTAAATAGAACTATTGAACTACTGAAACCTCTCCAGAGTTTGACTGGGGGAGTTCACTGCCCCAGCATCAAATCTTACCGGAGTTCTCCTGACTGCTTCACAGACCTTTCCATAAACAAAGGCTGGTTTTAGGGGTGCAGCAATTTTCCAAAACGTAACCTTTCCCATGGGGAATATGAAGCAGATAATGGGTAGAGGGAATTATGGCTTCAACCCAAAGTTATTAGGAGATTGCACTTTTGCACAATTTTGAGTTAAAACCACATGCAGCTTCATGGTTTTATCTGTGTTTTGTCCTGTTTTGTTTTGTTTTGTTTTTTCCAGCTATCTTCAAAAGCCAATGATCCAAAATCCAGTAGCAAGCAAAGTCACCATATGTTTTAAACATTCTATACTGGAATGTTTTCTGTAGTATTTAAGTTCCAAGTTTAATGTCAGAAACGCCTTTCCCACCTGAGCATTTCACTTCTGTAGCTTAGACACTGTACCTCTGCAAACCCAGGACGAGCTCCATCTGCCTCTTGTCAGCAACCACAGCACTGTCAAACAGTGCATGTGTATCTGCAGTGAGTTTCTTTGCATCAGATGCTACTACTTCTTTTTTTCTTCTTTTTGCATTAGGTGGTACTACTGTAGCCTGCAGACCAAGCAATCGCAGGTGCTTGTTCTGTATAAATATTGAATGAAATTTTGGCTGGTGGTGGATGCTCTTTAGGTGCTACTGTATTAAAAGTGACATTCCCTTAGATGGTACCATAGCTGAGATTCCTTTGCCCATCTCTGATGTCTGCTCAAGTAGAAGTCAGCTATTCCCTGAGGCTCTTTTTCAGATTTCATCTCTTTTAGATTTCATCTCTTCCCTCTCCAGAAGAGATTCTAAAGGAAGATTTGAGTGAGTGTTACAGCTGCTGTATTTGCCTGAAAAATCATTCTGCCACTTCAGTATTGTAGAATAAATGCTATGAAACCATGATAAAGGGGACAGGAAAGTGAGTGTTAGTGCTACTGTATTCCAGGATCATTTTTATTGATTGCAGACAATAATACGACAGACATTCTGAATCTAGTGCTATACAACAGACCAAATATTCAAATACAGGTAAGGCTCCCCTGTAGAAATGTAATAAATACCAAGTGCAATCTGTTTACTAACTTTGACTAAAATGAAAGCAAATATTCCTAAAACGTTTATTTTATACCTCTTCCATACCAGCACATTCAGTATTGCAATATTCTCAATGAACTCCACATTCCCCTTGAGCTCAGTCATTTGAACTGTATTGAGCCCCTTCTCACCCGGAGCACAGAAATAATATTTAAACCTTCAACCTGTAAAGGGAGTCTGTTTCTCCCAGGATTTGAGAGACAGAGGGAGGTGGCTAACTTTGCCCGCACACAGGGTTAATTTTCCTTCTTCCTGCATTCTTTCACAGAGCCTTCCCAAGGGGAAGTGTCATATTACCTCACCTCTTATTTCTAGGTTTCAAAGTTGGACCTGGATTTGAGTTTTCCTGACATTAAAGAGGAGTCACATTCAGTGTTCTCGTTTTGATTCACCTTACAGGGCTAGGTGGAAACCTACCTGAAGGGAATTTGCTCACCCCAGTTCCAGATAATCTCTGCTCATTTGGGGCAAAACCCAGTGGCTATTCCCCACCCCCTGCTCTTTTGTGTAGTTATAGAAAATGCTGGAGCAAATCTCTGCTTTAAAGGGGAACTGGAGCATTCCCTTCCCATGGGAGAATTCCTGAAGACAGAGAGACAGTGTAGGTAGCACTGCAGCCTTGTCCTGGCTTGTCTACACATGAAAGGTATTCCAGAATAAGCTGGAGAGTGAATGTACAGCAGGGTAGGCATTCCAGAGTTGCTGCCTGTGTTGCTGAGCTCTCGGCAGAAGCAGTGGGCAGGGTAGCTGGGTGTTGAGTCATGGGGACTGCCCGGTGTCTCCTTTCACTATGTAACACGGAAAGAGACACGGACTCATTCTGTGGACTTTGTATGCGGATTAATGCAATCAGAAGCAGAAGTAAACTATTTTAGAATAACCCTAATACAATAATTACTTCTTATTTTTCTGGCTTCATAAAGCTGAAACAGCGGGCTCTAGCACTTCTTTTGTCTGCCTTTTATGACCTTGGCTCAGATTAGGATGAGAGAAGAGAGCAGTAGACGTGCATAAAGGCAGCTTCAAACTTTTTTCTTCCTGGTTCTCTCACCAAACATAGCACAGACCTGTCCTTGTCCCCTTTGGCTGCACCATGCCTGGCTCCATGGTAGTGGCTGGGAAGCTCACATGTACCCTGACAGACACGTTCTGTCACAGGATAGTTCAAAGGAGCAGCTTCTCACTCCAGCAACCCCTGCTTCAGTTTCCAAATGACCTAACAACAAACACCGCCTGACATAGCCAGATTTCACTCAAGGATTTTGTGATATCCCTAAGCATCAGGCATATGAAGAAAGGCCTCTATGGCTTTTTATTCAGGCTTCATATTTACTGTTTCCTTGAATAACTTGGCCATACATGTTTGGCTTCACTCTCCCATCTCCATCTCTCACCACTGTGTGCTGCAGGATAGAGGCAGAGTGGCTGATCCAATATCTGCCATAGCATAGCACAGCCATGGCAGTGGCTCCCTGCTTTCTTTCAATGCCATGGGAATCTTTGGAAGCCGTGGGCATCTGATCATAGTTAGACTGTCTGGACTGCTAGACACTCCCTAATACACCCAGTCTGGTGGTGATAACACCCAAGCGCAGTGATCACACCCTCTCGTAGACATTCATTTGCTCAGATGGGCTCAAACCCATCTGTGTGTTAATGCCATTGCTCTACTGCATTTGCCTGGAAGTGTCACATGGAAGTGACACCTACTGGCATTACTTGGCATTAAACTAATAGAGGTGCAGAATGGGCCCTAGGTGCTGAAACACAGGAGGGGACAGAGGCAAGAGGAATTACAGGTAGTTTTGTTGTTGCCTCTGCACATTTGGGCCAGGATAATATAAAGCAAAGTCACAGTAAGGTGACAGGTACTGAATTGGACAAGTTACCAGAGTGACATGGATTTGCCACAGTCCTTTCCTCTTTGAATGCTTTGCTCTTCCTCAGTTATGGTCTATTTGCAAGAACATTCGGCAACACTAATAACAGCTAAAGAGACCGATTAAAGGATGAGGAATGAATCCTCTCCCACCTTTCCACTGATTTTTTTATCGGAGTGCATGACCACGACCTAAAAACTCTTGGTTTTACCCTTGGTCCCCTATATATAATGATTTAAGGAGGGTAAGACCTCACACACATTTAAATGAGAGAAGTACAAACTTTATTGACTCACCAAAGGCCTCTTACCCCAAACACTTTCCTCCTTCCCTCGCCAAGCTGCTTTGACGCCCTCATCCTAAGATGGCTGCACTGTGCCACCCTCCTCCCTGCCTTCCCTGCTCAAGGGTCTGCGGAAGCTTCCGGAAGGCAAGGAGAGCGCCATGGCTGGAATGAGAGGCCTCTTAGGTGCCAAAAGCAAAGCCTTTTTTTCTGAGTAAGATATTGTGATAAAACACTATCGGAATGGCGGATGCTGACACAAGGCCTCTCAGTGACTGTGGCGTAGACGTGCAAGGGCTCCGCCCGACTGAAGTACATTTTTAACCATTTTTAACCATTTTAACATCTCAAAAAGGGCTGCTCCCCAAGCTTTCACCAGCTGACTGGAACAGATACACATTATGCCCCCAAAGTTAGAAATTGGTCCCCTTGGATTTAGTTTTATTTTGCCAAAAAAAAAAAAGAACGTCCATGGAGAAATCTGGGAAACTGTATTATAGTAGCTGTGCCTCCTTGGGTAAAGCATCCTCAACAGTTAGCAATAAAGCAAAACGTATATTTAAGCAGATGTAGTGTCTTTGGAGAAGAATGAAGGCAAAGCGCCGCAGTGGGGTAGATGTGAACAGCGGTCGCTTCCCAGCTCCGCTCGCTCCCAGTGCTGGCAGCAGTCCCAGCCCACTCCCCTTGAGCTGGGAGCGCTTTCTACGGGAACCGGCTCCCCCTCTCCCAGCCTCCCAAAGCATATTTTTCCCAGTCTCAGAGGAATCCAGCTGGTGCAAATGCATATGTCTTGCTCCTGTTTTCGGTGCAATATTATTCTTCAGTCAAACGTATCGATACAATAGAGGTAGAGTTTCAAAAAAAGACGTACATGCAGCACCCTGTTGAAGACTTGTCATCTGCCTTCTCCTTTCCTCCTCCTCCTCCTCCTCCTCTGAGGAAGGAAGAAAGAAAGAAATTTAGCAGGGGCTTAAGCTCTTCATTACCTGCTTGCCCTGACATTCACGAGAATCCCTGCAGGGTTTTTCTTGCTACCTCGGCAGGATGAACACCCACAAAACTTGGCAGAGAGATGACTTTTAACTCATTTTCAAAAACTGGCACCATTTCAAGTAGACAGTGTCTCTCTGGTATCACACAGGGAAGAATGTAGTTTTGCTTTTCTGTTTAAAATAGAAAAGGTGAGTAGTCATCCTTCCGGTTACCTTGAAAACAAATAGAGAAACATAATGTTTTAAGGATCAAAAACTGAAGAATTTCACCTGCCAGAGCTTGAGGATGAAGTTCCACGTTTGACTGTTAACATGTTTTAGCTGAATGTTGTAAAAATTTAAAGCAGAGCTATTTTTCTGCATAGTCTCCTCCCCTGCACCACTCTGGAGGTGTGGACACGCTTGTCTACAGCAGGGAACACCCAAATGCCAAATGCAGAGGTTGGTCATTATGTCAGGAGAGAGCTGTTATTGCCACACCAATCATTAGGATGTAAAGTTACACACTAAAATGATATCTGTATGCTGGAAAAGATGACTCTTAGTGCAGTTGCAGAAGCAAAAAAAAAATGTAATTTTGCTGGGATAGTATATTTAAATCAAGAAAAGTTAGACCAGCTGCTTCAGCAAAAACAAAACAAGTCTTCTTTAGCAGCTGTACCTTAAAAGAATTAATCGTTAGCAGGACTATACATGCAAACCTTTCTTAAAGTTGACAAGACTTGAGATACATTTGACAGACAACTGGAAGTCTAATAGAAATGCAGAGGAACAGTGCAGAAGGCACTGCTGCAGAAGTATGCCTGTGCACTTTGTCAGCATAGGAAGGCACATATATCCCAAGACACAATTCATCTTATCAAACTTCAGTTTAAGTCAGTTTTTGTTGTCTGTGCATTACCAGTAAACACGAACAGGCTTGGAATGGTTACTACTTGGTTTGGGCTACCACTCAGCTGATGTGAACTTCTCAGAGCAGTGAGACTGTGCCTGCCTTAGAAGAGATGTATTTGAGACATATCAAACACGGCTTGCCTGAGCCATGGAGGAAAAGACAACCTTGCTGTGCAGCCCCTATGCTGCATATAGGGAAATTGTTTGCTCTGTATGGCCACTCTTGCAAGCTCAGCAACCAAAGCACTGTGAGGAACTAGTACCCACCAGAATTACATGACAGGTTTTTATCATTTATTGGAAATTTTCCACGGCCTGGAGAAATAGTTGCAGTTTATTGCATCAATAAGAGTGCAGTTTACACTAGGAAATACAACTACAGTGTTTATTACAGGAAATCATTGCCATAGCTTGATGCCACTTTACTTAAGCTTGGAGGTGAACAGCAGTATCACTAGCTTGTACTCATTAGCAATAAATTATGAACAGCTCATCCACTGTAATACCTCCTGTGGCAGATGTGAAAATTATAGCTGTAATCTCTGCGATCTACAAGTGCAGAAAGAAGTCAACTTCTGACCATTAGCATCACTGGGATGGATGATGCTTTCTTGTGCAGTGCAGAAGTCCACCACCTTGTCTTGATAAAGATTTCTTATAGATCAAGCACAAGAACATTCTACATTTACTGTAGAAGCCTGTGTGTTTTCCTTCCACCTCTTCTTTTCAAACAGCAAACCCAAGTGTTGTGGCAGACAGGTGAGAAATCTTGATAGGTTTTGCTTTCTGGCTACCTTGTGTTTCTTTGATTCTGCTTCAGGTATGGAGTCTTGCTCCTACTCAATACTGCTTGGCCCAGGTGCTCTTTAATGTGTTTGGGTCTCAAGAGTCCTACCACTGCATCTTCACATTCAAGACTGACTACAGCTTTTCACCACATCTGGCCTGGATATGGTCTAGCAGGAAGAAGAGACTCAAGACTTCAATTTCATTGGCCCATAATGAAGAGTCTGACTTAAACTCCAAATCCACAAATTTCAGCCACTGCAACAATTTCCATTTTGATTCCTGTTGAGAATCCATCTAAACTATGAAACTTTTCCCAATATTATACACAAAAAGCCTTGCTGTAGAAACGTTTATACTATCAAATGGACACTTTTTGCTGGTAACAGTTAAGCCATCTTCATCAGTTTAAGCCTCTAATCAAAACTATTCCTTTTCTGAATATCACAGAATCACAGAATCACAGAATATTCAAGGTTGGAAGGGACCCCCAGAGATCATCTAGTCCAACCTTCCTGCTCAAGCAGGCACACCTAGAGTATGTGGCACAGGGTGGCATCCAGGCGGGTTTGGAGACCTCCAGAGAAGGAGACTCCACAGCCTCCCTGGGCAGCCTGTTCCAAGCCTGGTTTAAAGACCTTGTGATGCATGAAGCCTATTTAGGAACAGCTACTTTTATCCCCAGTGCTCACAGCGTTCAGCCAAGAAGGCTGAAGCCGGTGTGAGTCATGTCTGCACCGGGAGGCTTCTGCCTTCTCCCAGCTGGATGTTCCTGACCTGTGCTCAGGCTCCTGAGGTGCTCGGCCTTGGCAGCACTAGGACCTCTGCTCCACTCTGCCTTTGTGCCTTGGTTTCAGCTCTCACCTGCTGTGAATTGGCCAGCAAATTCCAAAGAAACTGAATTCCTCCTCAAATGTTAGCTCTTTGGGGAATTCTGTTACTAGCCAGTGTTTGCAGGAGTGGCAGCTGGCATTTTGAAAAACCAGCCAGCTTTTATCAGTGGCCTGATGCCCAGCAGTGCTGCAGATTCCCTGCTCGGGCCGTGGCAGCGCGGCGCTGGCGGCCGTGCGCGCCCCGCGCCCCGTCTCTCACCCGAAACCTCTCTGCTCTGAGCAGTGAAGCCTGCATTGCTCTCTGGGGAGCGTTTGTGGTGGGAGCCTTTTTTCTTTTTTTTTTTTCCTCCTCCTTTTAAATAAAAGGCTGTAGCTTCCTTTCATCCCAGCTATGGCTGTGCTGTATTTTTCATGACACTATCGGATGCCGGTAAGGTTTATGTTAATGCATGGCCCTCAGGAAGGGAAAGGATCGCTGTTCTTTGACCTTTACAGGAGATATCAAAAGCCTCCTCAGTGCTACCTTAGCATGATTATTAAAATAAGATTTTTTTTTTTTCCAGATTCTAAGCATTCTCCTTTCTCTTGCCTTCCCGGCTCTAAAAGAGACCTTGATTACAAGTCCTCCCATGCAATGCTGGGCATAGATTGACCCAGCAGAAATGCTCAGCTAACCAGACAGCTACCTCTTTTTGCTGTTCCAGAAATGAATTTTCCGGTGCTAGCAAATGTTAACCCAAGCATGCATGGAAGCAAATCGAAGTGAGTCATTTGTGTATGTTAATTAGAAAAAGGAAAAGAATTTCTTTTTCTTTTATTCCTCAAGTTAATGTCCAGTAATCAAGGGCGGCTACACCTTATGTAGCTAGCTGCTGTTCAGTCAAGCCGCAGATGTCTAAGTACAGACCATGCTTAGTACAGAAGTGGGGATCTGTTTCTTATGAACAGAAAAAAAGTGTGTGTGTTCTTATTTATTTATTTTTTAAATGATTTGTGTGTGTGAGCTCCAAATAAACTTATTTAGGTACTGCTCTGACTCCAGAAGCTGCCTGTTTCTGAGGGTACTGGAAAAGGTTGAGTGTGCTGGAGAATACATAAGGCACGGAAAAGGCATTTTGTGGATATCTGGCTGGCTGTCCACTGAAGTGATTTTAATTTTGCTGCCATTTTCCTGTATAATAACATTAGGAGGCTGTTGACCATCAGCTGGCATGATTAAAACCCACCACCTGCTTTAACTGGCCAAGGCAGGCTGGGCATGCACTTGATTGTCCAGCATCCGCTACCTGGATGCAGATGGAGTTCAGACTTGCTGAAAACACAAGGCACAAAGTCTGGATGAGTTTTCCCTGGGGTTTAGCAGCCATCTCCTTTGCCAGCTATATCACAAAAGCAATCTTTTTTTTTTTTGTGAGGACATAGCTCTGATTTGCAAACCTTTTTCTTCTGAGAAGAGTGCATCCTGCGTGCTTGAACTAGCGGGCAAGGGAGAGCCATGAGCCCACTCTGTTGTCTTCTATGATGAATGAGATGAGAGAAGTATCTCCTTAACCATCTTCCTGGCACAAGGAGACGCTCTCTAGCTCATCTGGCTTGTGAAAATGCTTTCTGTGACGCTGCAAGAACCCTGAGCATGACTTCCTCTTCCACTTGCGCTTTATCTACTATTTAAATGCCTCCAGACGCAAGCTGATACTCTGACAGTGATGCAGACTCTTAGCCAAGATGACAAAATGTGTGGCATTATAAAATGTTTATATTCCTGTAAATCGCTGCTTATTTTTAGCAGTGTAGTTTGTGCGAGTGAGTCATGCTGTTCTCCGCATTTTGCAGTAACTCGGATGTCAGTTTCTCGATACTAGAATGAAAAACTCATATATTTCTTTTTTTTTTTTTATTTCATTATTTTTCTTTAGTGGTTGGCATTGAAAAGTCACTGCTATCCTTGGCAAAGAGCATATGGGGAACTTTTCTTGAAAGTTGCTTTGGGGAACTTAATGGGTTAAGCTTTTAAACTGTTAATCAGAAGGAGGTGAGAAGGCGATGAGAGTGCTCAGACTCATCAAAACTGGGATGGTCTTAAGTTTTACTTTGGAGGCTTTGCCACAGACACTTGGGAATTGTGAAATGCCAAACGGTATAAAAGTGCCCATATCGGGAAAGTAAATGGTGGCAGTAACTTAGCAGGGAGATCCGTGCCTGCTTCAAGAGGAGGTTGCTGTTTGTGTGCTGCAGGGCTGGCACGTGTGGGCTCCATCCCTGCACACAGCCAAGCGCCGCTTCCTCAGCTGCTCCTGAGACCCGCAAATGAGAACAGGGATTCACCTCTGAACAGCTCAGACCGAGCGAGTTAGCTCTCAGCCTTGCTATGTTTTTTAGCTGTTGATCTGAAATTTTTACAGTGAGAGCACCAGGATTTGGCAAATATGTGTGATCATATTTTGGAACTGGAAAGAAACATTAAGGAAGTATTGGTATTTAATGAAGGAGGCATTTAATAAGCCTGGGAATCTTAATTAAGCACTTTCTTTTTTTGATTATATCAATGTGTGAAAAACTTTCTTTTTGTTCAGTATTCCCTCTGCAACTGCCTGTGAGCAGCTCTGTGGGTTTTGTAATGTTTGTAGTTCTTAGAAATTAACATGTATAAGTAAGAAGAAGGGGCCAAGCTCTTCTCAGTAGTGGCCAGAGACAGGACAAGGGGCAATGGGTACAAGTTGCAACACAGGCAGTTCCATCTCCACGTGAGGAGGAACTTCTTCCCTGTGAGGGTGACAGAGCCCTGGCACAGGCTGCCCAGGGAGGCTGTGGAGTCTCCTTCTCTGGAGGTCTCCAAACCCATCTGGATGCCGCCCTGTGCCCCGTGCTCTGGGTGTCCCTGCTGGAGCAGGGAGGTTGGACTAGATGATCTATAAAAGCTTCTTCCAGCCTCAACAGTTCTGTGATTCTGCAGTGTGGAAATAGAGTTTTGTTCATCAAAAAAAAATAGAAAAATGGAATGAATGAATGAGTGAGTAAATGAATGAATGAGGAGCTGTGATGGTGCTACTTCAATAATGCACGATGAAGTGACCCAACTTCTGATCTCTGTACTGGTCACACCACTTACAGGATGGCAGCATGTGTAGGATGAGGCTAACTCCTCATCTCAGAGATGTGATACTTTCATTGTAAGTCATGGTTGGGTGTTGACAACTTACTTAAGATTTACATGCTGCTGGCAAATCACGGGTTTCTTAGTGTCAGGCTTTATTATGAATAAACTTGACTCATATTCTGGAAAGAAATAGGCAACTTCTGAAGGGGTGGGGAGGTGCATGTGATAATTTGTTGCTCCTCTGGCCTCTATGTGTGGGGGAAATAGCTCAGGTACTTGCCTGTAGGTTCTTTGTAGTGGTTTAATTATATTTGAGGCATCTGGGGTGGGGAGGAGAGGGCAAGAAGATACAACTAATCCATATTTGATCATAACAGACAAAATGGTTACTAAAGATGAGTGGCCTGTGCTGTCTGTTTTCTCATGGCGTCTGATCTTTATGTAACAGCAGTGTAGGAGTATGTTGAATAGGTGAGAACAGAGTTGCATAGCTTGTGTATCTGAAGCCTGCTGACTTCTCCCCTGTGTAGTTAAAATGTGATTAATGAAAGGCTTGCATAACTTGCCTTAATGAAGCAGGAAGAAGATCAGATTGGGAGTGTGTGTGGCTGTTTGCAGGGAAAGGTTGGCTGAGAAACGAAGAGGACCAAGCGCTGGGTGTGCTTGGGCCAGGAGTAGGAGAGATCAGAACTACATAGTGAAGAGCTGTTCTTTGTGAGCGAGTCCGAGTTTCAGGGTAGCTCCTCTCCACCTCCTTTCTTGTGCTCAGACGTCCAGTCTGACGTCCAGTCTGTCCAGTCTCATACGGACACAGTATGAGATTCTCTTCCTTTTTAAACAATTCTTTAAATGTTTTTTCAGATGATTCTATGAAATAATTGGTGTAAGAAGAACTGCAGTTTTCAAAATTCTGTTTAAAAACTGCAGTTGCTCTTGGGCCTGCCTTAATGATATCTTTTATGCTCTCATGTCCCACCCAGTTTAAACAGAGTAGCTGCTTAAACAGATGATGACAGGTGAGCTGTGACTGGAAGCATCTTTTCATAATGCATGCCTCTATTTTACTGAGAATTTTTCTCAGACTCTCCAAGGGTGACCCATACTATAATTATTTCCTTGTAATTATGGCCATAAAACTCACTTTTATTTAAATAATGTTCTGAAATTACAACTTCAAATTGTAACGCATAAGAAAAAAAGGAAAAAAAAACAGATCAGGGATGCTTTATATTTCCTTCAAAATTTGTTTCCCGTTGCCAGTGAAGCCAGTAAAATACTAGTTGATCCCTTAGCTGTCATTGTTTCGTTTCATTAGGGGATGGGATAATTACTCGTTGCCATGGTTTATCGAAAGCAGGAGGGTAACTCTGAGCTGAAACACGGATTTCACTTAGCACCATTCGTTACTGCTGAAATAATACATTTGCAAAGCAGCCTGTTGCAGCAAAGCTTGTGGAAATTTCACAGTGTTTCCAGTTTCCTGTTTTCAGTCACTGGGAGTTTTCCAGTGAGCCGAGACAACAGAAGGCGCTCCAAGGCAGGTGCTTTGGTAAAACTTAGCAGGTGCGTGAGACTTTTGCCAAATAACTTAATTCCTTTCAAGATGTGGAGGAGATTGAAGAGTTTTCCTCTGTGATACGACATCTTTGCTGCCCTTTCCTAGGCTTCCTGAAGTTTCGTCTCAGGAAAGACCATCTCTTATAATCTGCAAGTTGGGGTTGGTTTTTCCCTCTTCTAGCCACGTCTGAGCTACTGGAGAGGCTGGCGGGATTGTGTGGCCTGTGAATGTCAGAGCAGGTGGTCTCAGTGTTTTCTTCTGACTTCTAAATCCAAGAATTCTCACACACACCAGTTGTTGCATTTTGGGTTGTGTAGGAGGGTGTTTTTTTGATAGAATGGGAGCATGAAATCAGGCAGGAATGGAGCGTGTGGTAGCCACTGCATGCAGAGGAAACAGCAGTGACAACAGCGAGAGGCATCTCCGCTTTTGCAGAGACTGAGCAGGGAAAATATCTACTGTCTCAGACAGAGAAAGCCTAATTCTGTCTCTACTTAAGAGTATCACGAGGCAGTGAAGAGAATGTGCAATTTGTTGCCTTAGCTGAAGGGAATGGATTTTGTCCAAACTTGATTCTGGGGTAAATGAATCACTTTATATTTGGCCATAATGGCAGAGGGTTGGTGGGAAATAAGGGAAAATGAAATCTAAAGCTTGCTGTATTTAGTGCCTGAATGTTTGTTCCTGCATGTTTGTATGACATGGACATGTGTCTGCTGGAAAGGCACCTTGAGAAACACCCACCAAGTGTCAGATACATGTTTTGAGCATGATGCACGAAGTTGCATGCAGCAGCATATGTTGTAGCAAGTCGATCTTCTTTACAATGTAGTAATATACTTCATATGTGACTTCATGTACTTCTCACAAAAAAAAAAAAAGTGTTTAAAGCAGTGTATCTAACGTGGCTCTTGCAGTTGCTGGAGAGCCAGTAAAAAATGCTTGCTGGAAGTTCAGAGACTTGAAGTTTTGAGGGGCAGGGGGAAAAATGGGAGCTTTAGGGTTGTTTGGGGGTTGGATTGGTCAAACATCAGAGTATGAAGGCAAAGAGGAGTTGGATGTGATGCAGTGAGAGAAGACTTTGTGGTTAAAGCTTTGGTAAGTGGCAGGATTAAGTTTACAGCTATGGAAATGACTGAGTGGTGAGTGGGAGAGGGGTAGAGTGGAGACATTAAAATCTCTGTATCTGAAAGTCTGATACCTAATTACTTAATAGCAATGTAAAGGGCTTCGGATGTCCATAAGTTAGTGTGATACTGATATTTTTAGTGTATGGAAAGAAATTTTTGTCCTGACACTTTGCAAAACCGACTTGATTGTTCATAGTTTTCTTCTATTTAAAAATCAAAATAGCTCTCAAGAACTCGTAATTTGTGAGATGGGTAGACACAGACATAGGAAAGCTGAAACGGGAGCCCTAGAGCCACTGCTGCGTAATCGGAATTACATTTCTGTAGTACTTGTATTCAAGTGTTGTTGTTTTACTTGCTTACTTCTGTTAATATAAAGTGCTTGCATTGCAGAGTGAGTATCATTTATCATTTAAACTTGCTTAATTGGATTTTTAAATATCAAAATGCCCCCAAAATAAGCAGTAATAGCAATAAGTTGCTCATTGTGAAGTTTCCCTTCTAATTCCTGCAATAAATGTGTTTCAAGGAATCCGCCTGTGTTTTCCAGGGGAAGCCGTGGAAGGCCTTCGAGAGAGTGACTATCTCCTGATTCATTCCTGCCGCCAGTGGACAACGATCACAGCCCACAGCCTGGAGGAGGGTCACTACGTCATAGGGCCGAAGATAGAAATCCCTGTGCACTATGCAGGTAAAGCTACTGTTAACCTGAAACGGAGGTTCAAAGAGAATGAACTGCCCACCAGTTACATTGATCATTTTATTTGGCAGAGAGAAGCTAAGTGTCTGTCAGGGACTGTGATTTACCTTGTAATAATGTTGCAGAGTGTGAGAGAGGCTGACTTGCTCCCAGGGCTGGCTGTATTTCATGGGGCAGCACCTTGACAGAGCACGTGGCTGCACAGAAGAATCAGTCTGGATTCCAGCATAACCAACTGCCAGTATTTTTCATCCACACAAGTCTGAAGGTTTGCAAATGCCATGAAGTGTCCCATCAAAGATGGAATATGGATTTTACACTTCACTTCATACTCAAGTTGGAAGTTTATTTATTTATTTTTTTAAATATTTCCATGGTAAAAGTCAGAGAACATTCATAATAACACTGAAGCTAACTGAGTATTAGCTACTGAGAAGCAAATGCTGCTTAGTAGTTTCTTGTTACTAACTGCCTTTTGGATGAGGCAGCGTTACCATAGTTCTCTGTAGATATTGTGCAACTAACCAATACTTGGTGTACAATTTCCAGTTATCCTAAAAATTACTTTTAATGATGTTTCCCACTGCTTAATTTTTTTTTTTTTTTTTTTTTTTGCAAGTTGGGTAAAAGAGTAAAATGTAAATTAGGAGTATTTATATAAAAAGTAAAATTTAAAAAACACTTTCCAACTTGTAAATTTTAACTAAGCGAATCACCTAAAAAGAAGTGGAACTTAGTACCATGCTTTTACTCTCTTTGGTATAGCCAAATGTTAAATGAGTAATCTATTCATCTGTCTTACTATCTCATGTCAAATGTTGGTGTAACGAGAGTGTGCTTAGTTAAGAGCCAGCTGAAATATTTTCGTTTAACCACATCAGTGGTTAAACTCCAACTGCAGTGATGCACCGTATTTCAGTGTTTAAAGCTTATTTCAGTTGCCTTGTTACATATCGTTTCTCTTTGGAGTTGACTTCTGGAAGGTTGATTCATTTAAAGCCAGGTTTAAAAGCTTCAGATTCATGGCACATATTGTCATAATACACATGGCATAAAACCCTTCTGAATTTAGCTTTCGGAGTACAAACAGCTTCTAGGACTTATGCATAGCAACAGCTTTTTTTTTCTTTTTCTTTTCATACCTGCTGACTGCTTAAGCTTCAGTGCTGAAGCCAGATAAGCACCTCACTTCCTACAAACTGAATGATGCACTGCAAAATCCTCACTGTGATTCTTGGAAGGAGGAGAGGAGGAATTGTGTGAAAGACCATTGGACTCTTTCAAAAGAGTTTAGTGAGTCTTGGATCTCAGTTTATAAAGAACTTAAAGTACTAACCAGGCTTTCCTGACTCTTCATTCTTCATTAATTTGTGCCTTATTTACATTGATAGTGGCAAAATCAAAATCTAAACCTGGATAGTCCCCTGAGATGCGATCTCCAGAAGCCTCCCTTCAATAAACCCTTTGCTATTGAAACAAAAACACAGGAAAGTTCAGAAATGGCCATTTGGTGGAGGCGCTTGCTGAATGTGTGATGGGCTCTGACGCTCCCAGAGAAGCTTCACAAAAGTGCTCAATGCAAACCTGTGTTATCAGCCTGTGTGACAGTCTTGTGTCATGAGCTTGTCTTAGTGAAATAAGAGAACAAGAAGTGTATGAAGGTCAGTTCTTAGAGCCTTGCAGTCTGGTGCATGGGCGCTAAAGGTATTTCAAGTTATCTTCCATATCCTCTGTATCCTAAAGATAAACTTATGCTGCAGTTACTGCCAGACAGATCTCTAAGTTAACTCTAAAGTCAGCTCTCAGCTCCACGCCATGTGGTGTGTGCTGAGTTACTGCTTTTGAGATCCAGAACGCCGTGGTATAGAAGCAAAATTGAATGTAGTTGCCTAAAAAGACATATTAGGTTGGGTATCACCCTTAATATGGTTGTGCTTCTAGTTTTGGAACTAGTTGGGGCATCTCCTCTGCAATAAATTGGAAAAAGGCTGGGAGACAGGAACGCTCCAGGATCATTAGTCTTCTGGAGGAGAGAATTTTACGGATTGGTTGGGAATTTAGCTTGTGACTGCCTTGTGAATTGTAATTTTTGTAGGAAAATGGTTGTAAATTGTCTTGTTGCGTAAGTCAAAGGTTATAGAACTCAGCTGATCTTTGCATGCTGCAAGTTCAAACCTCTGTTGAGTAAGACATGTAGTATGAACACCCTGTTGTGGCTGGACACCCACTGTTTAAGTTAGTTCCGAAAGTTCCAAAGTTCTAAAAGTTCCAAGTTCCAAAAAAACACAGACATGTAAAAGTTTGCTTAAAGTGACTTTCCAAGCTTGTTTCTACTTTAACAGAGTAACTCTTTACCAGCACACCACCAAAATTGTAATGTGGCAGATTGCACAGTGGTTTTGGTTGCAGCTATGGAGCAGAAAGGGAAATTCGAACTAATTTAA
Source organism: Rhynchotus rufescens (assembly GCA_032273925.1). Taxonomy (NCBI): domain Eukaryota; kingdom Metazoa; phylum Chordata; class Aves; order Tinamiformes; family Tinamidae; genus Rhynchotus; species Rhynchotus rufescens. Next base: position 632 of record JAVCKT010010263.1, on the reverse strand, counting down.
TTCTTTTCAGACTGTGAATATAAGTACCACAAAGTCATCACTCACATATATAAATACTACTATAAAGTAAATCTTATTTTGCTACTTGCCAAATCAGGTTTTGGTGTGGTTATTAAACCTAAATATCAATAAAGCCTTCCTAAACAAGGAAAAGACTGTATTTCATTTAAGTAAAAGGCTGTATTTCATTTAAGTAACGTCTCCTTAATGGAGCCTCTATGTCCATGTGCCTTGCTGATAGTACTTTCCTGACTGGGAAACTGCTATAGTCGTTTCCTTTTGGGAATGTGCAATATGGTCAAATTTTTGCTATTGTTGTCAAGAAACAGTCGTATGACAGCTGTTAGTCTGAGCATTCCCTCTTGAATACTCTTTCCAGTCTGCTTCTCTTTACAGTAAAAGCTAAAGTTAATGTAGCATCTAGTTCAATTTTCATGTAATTAAAACCAAATGGCTAATGTGTTTCCAGCTCCTAAAGCAGAGGAGGTCTTCACATGCATATAGAATGAGAGTAGATCAAAATTACCACCCTGGCAGTGTCCTGGCTTGGTATAAGAGAGCAGGCTTCATGAGAGTCAGAGATGCACCATTACAACTCATGGGTGTTACTGTGGTGTCTGTCTTTGCTACCA
>JAVCKT010010261.1:0-46619 GCA_032273925.1 Rhynchotus rufescens | reverse complement strand
AGGAAGCCAGTGAAGTCTCTTTCGTTCAGATCTACTTGAAATGAAAGGCTAGGAAATTGATATCCTTTGACTTGACAGAGGTGGTGACAGAAAAGCCCCATTTCTCGTGTGGAATAATAGAAAGAGAAGTTGTACAGCTTCAGGCGAGCACAAGCTATCTCTGACAAAAACAGAACAAAATGCAGTATATTCTAAGTGTTTGTGTGGCACTTTGAAGCAGGAAATTGTTATAAGTGCTAAATATTATGTTCCCTAATGCGTAAAATGGTGACTAATACTATTACATTTTGTCATACAGAAGCCCTTGGGATGCAAATTCACAGAAGCACAATAAATAACCATACAATAAAATAAAAGAGAGGAAAAGAACAAAGGCCCCCGCTGCCTTTCAGAGTGACTGCACTGACTGGCAGCAGATTTGCGGGGCCGCTTCTCCTCCCCACTCAGGCTGCAAAGTCCGGATCGAGCACAGAAAAGAGCTGCCTCCTCATGGGGTGTAGAGAAAATGGGTCTGGCTGCCTGCAGCTGTGCAGTGCTGAACGCTCTCGCTCTGAAATCGCAGCAGCTCCAGCAGCAAAGAAGCCCCTGACAGGCACTGTCTAACAGCAGGTACTCTCAGCTGCTCTTCCTTCATCTAAGCACAAGTGATGGTTAGAGATCTCTCCGCTGACTCGTTTTCCTTGATCCCTTTCAAACTACCGAGCATAAGCAGCTGGGCTGCCCTCCTAATTCCAGCCATATATCCCTGAACCATTAATACAAAAGCTCTCGGTGGCTCTCTGAGAGCCCATCACCAGCTTCTCCTGGAACAGCTCCATTTAAAAGCTGCTTGGGGAAATCGGCATCTCCCTGCCACCCACGCTCCCGACTCCCACCGGACACCACTAGCACTCTGCCATTAAGGATATGTCCCTTCTTCCTCCTATGCTTTTCCTGCATTAGACTTAATTCTTTTTCTGGAATTTTTGGATCATCGGGGTGTGCTGCTGTCACATGAAATTACTGATCTGCTCCCAGAAGGGAAGCGGAATCATGCCTGAGCAACCTGATTGCTTTCTATGGAGAAATGACAGCCGTGGCGGATGGAGACTATCAGTCTTTAGCAAGGGTTTTGACACAATAACATATAGTATTCCTGTAGACCTAGTTTGCTTTAGTGGACTACAGTGTGGATGGGGATCTTGGTGGACTGGTGACCAGGCTTGAGGGGTCAAGCTGAGCTTGATGAAATTTGCTCGGTGGATGCATCTTCTTTATGGCTGTTTCTAAGGGAGTGTTTTTTTTTCCTTTTTCCATTTAATTAGCCAGGCTTAAATTAGCAACATTTGCTGTTGATAATCCTCTGTGAATAGCTAGAACACTTTCAATCAGGGATCTTATTAATATGCAAAAAAAAAAAAAAGTGATTTGTTTTAAATTCAATGTGGAAGGACTTTTCCCCACTACATTTCCAGATCTTCTGTGGTAAATGAGGGTGAAATCATTGTGTGGTGGCCATGTAAGAAACCTTTTGGGGAAAGAGAGAGACTCTACAAAAAAAAAAAAAAAAAAAAAAAAAAAAAAACCCTCCCACCAGTCATTGTATTTTTTCCACTGCATTTTCCTATGCTGAGACAATACATGAGATACAGTGCAATATCTCACGGGATAAATGGGAGGCTCCTCCAAACTTCTACACTCCCTGACCATTGCTGCATGGTAATTAAAATGAATACCAGACACCTTTCTAGCTGTCTCCATCCTTTCCAATTTATAGTTTTGGAGCAAAGGAAGGCTGGAGGTTACTGAAATGCTTTGCCAGTATGTTTGTTTTATTGCATATTACAGATGACTTTGAGCTTCCCTCACTCATGGCAGTGGTTTCCAGCCAATTTCTGGTCTGTGCATAGACACACGGCCTATAGCCTTGCACTTGATGGAGGGTTTCACTCTGCAAGGCTCTGAGCACCTGCCTGGAAAACACTCACGACATAATCAGAGATCTCAATGCTCTCAGTCTTCACACAGCAACACTGCTGGCAAGAACAGTTAAATAACGCTCACAAGTGCGACTGGCTCCTCTCAGCTGCCTTGCAGCCCAGGCTTGGGGTACCCCTGGGGATATCCAGGATGCCTCTCCTCACCTCAGGCTGCTGCCGAGATGAACTAATGGGAAGGCTTCCTGTCTACCAGCTCCCTGCCTCCCAGAAGGTCCCAGGTCTCCAAATGCTGGGGGTCACCTTGGCCTGCCTGACTGCCACTTCTCCTAAACGTACTGGTGTCAGCACACAGGCCTGGCCTCAGTCATAAAAAGCTCTTCTTGGAACTGGATCCAAACGCTTTCCCCAGAGTGCACGGTTGCCCCAGGCTACACATCCTCAGGGATCTTGTCAGTAACACTGGATACAAGATCTATTCGCTTGTTGCGAAGTTTCTGGGCTGATCTTCCAGCAAACTTAATTTGTTCAATTTTCTAATCTTCAACTCTGCTGAGAATTGTAGAGAAACTAGGCCAACATGAAGATATAAGGTGGCTTAGAACCAATTTGGGTTGTAGATATGCAGGGGTCTCCCCACGGCCTTACAAATGGTCTGTAAGTGGTCTGATTTTTTGAGTCTCTTCTTGGCCTGTGCCCCTACCTGTATCACAGAATCAACTCTGAGGTCTTTACATAAGACATAAATATGGGGATGGTATAGCTGGAGTTATTTGTAAGAGGATTTAAACAACTCTGCTGTATGTCATAGCTCTGCTGTGCTATGTGCTGTGCAAATACAGAGAAAACAGGGAAATGCTAAAAGAAGATTCAAAAGGGGTTTTGGCTGTAAACAAATATATCACTATTACCAGATGAAGCACAAGGTCTTCTGGCTTCTGTTCATATTTTGCCAAACTCCAAATAATAAATGCCTCCATCTGAGATGGTGGAGACCAGAGTGAACAGAAGCGCCATCAGTCATAAGTTGAAGGTGGAAAATAACCTACTTTGAACACATGAAAATATTCTGAACACATGAGCAGGAGCCTGTGAGCAGCAGGGGCTCCCTGAGGCACGCTTATCTGCTATCCCAAATAGGGGTCCTTTCCCAAAGAGGGCACAGGGACATGTGGGAGGAGTGCAAGGAGGCTGGAGCCATGCCTGCCCACCATGCCTTGGAAGTCAATGGAAAACTAAGCTGTAGGCAATCCCAGTTCATCTCAGCTGACCATTAGACACCAGCTGATCACTAGACACAACGGAATATTCTTTTCTCCGGAGCTTCATATGCTGCCCTGAGCAGGGAGAAGCCCTGCTCTGCCTGCCTCTGCCAGGGCAGAAGCCTCTCCCTCCTTCCCCGCTCTTCAGTGCATGTAGATTCCACTAGAAGCTGCAAGTGGAACTAGCAGAAAGCTTCTGATGGAACTCAGCATAACTCATTTTCAATTTCAAGTCAATGGGAATTTTGCTCTTCCCATTGGAAATGGTCTGGATTTTTTTTTTTTTTCCTCCTCAGAGGAAACCTTGGAGTTTTTCACTGTTGAACTATGTTTTTTTCAAAAACCATTCATCTGTTTTTTTAATTTTTCGACTAAACCTTTCCAAACATGGATTTTTTCGTCTATGAAAATGTGTCAGAAAGTCTGTACTTTTCACATATTTTTCTCCACAACCTAATCTAACTGTGAGACTCGAGGGACTCCAGTCATGTGCTTAAATTAGAAGAGACCTGATTCTTCAGACACAGATTAAAGTGATTCATGTTGGGTTCAAACTAAGCAGATTGTGAAATGCAATGATTTGCACAGTCTAACTCATACGGTATGACCCTACTTGCCTTGGGCGGGCTGTGTGATGAGAAATTAGCCACAATCCCTCTACTGGCTGGTCTTCCAAGGAAGAGGACATGTTTCAGCACGCTCCCGATGTGCGGCACGTGAGATGTGAAGGTGAAGCACTGCCTGTCACACACTCGGTCCTCTCTTCTGTCCCATCCTGCCCTTCCTAGGGTGAGAAGATGCCACTGGAGGGTGAGCAGATCCGCAACTCGTCTGTCCCCTCATCCTTTATTCCTCCACCCAACAGCCCCATGGCACAGCCTACAGCTGGACCTTTCCTCTTTCTGTAGAGCGTGGATTAGCTCCCAGTCTTGTGCAGACCAGCCTGAAGGGTGCCATGAGTTTTGCCAGCTCTGGAAGACCCTTTCCTAGCCTCAGCCTAGTGAAATACCACTTTTCCAACACTATGGTGTTGCCATGAAAACCACCCTTGTCCTCTGCTGCTCTGCGGTGTCGTGCCCGGGTGAGACCTTCATTGTTCACACTGACCCAGAAACATTCTTTGTGTGCTGCTCATCTCCACGCTTGAAAGGAAATGGGTCCATAGGCATCTGTTAGGATCAGTTGAATTTAGAGGAGAGACAAGTTTGGGGAGTGGATCCTTGAGACACAGAAAGTTTGTGTTGAGTAAGAGAAGTGTTTCATGTCTCATTTGATGTGTGCAGGACCTCCCTAAGCTTTAAATACGGAGAAATGAGGATATCAACTTGAGAAAAGAGAAGGGTTGTCTCATTTAGGGCGAGGAATGGACCTTAGCGGTGGTTAAACTATCCACGCTCCCTTAATGACAGATGATGTCTTTGCTGGTGGCAGGCAGAAATTCAGCCACTGAAGCAAGGTTTTGAGTAACCTTCAGCAAGGACTGATGACAGAAAAGCCTGGATGCTTTTCTGCGGGACCAGTGTGCAGTGGAGCTGCAGCTCTGGCTGCAGGCTCTGGTGCAGTTGTCACAAGAGGAGACTGGCCAGTGTCTGTGGTCAGAGATGTCTGGATTTTCAAGAAGCCTGTGAAGAAAAAGATGCGGAGTGCCAAAATATTCTCTTGAAAGGGTACAGTCTTGTGATCAAGGGAGTAAAGTTAATGCCTCTGAATTACACTTATTTCTGCGGGTTGGAAGGGCAGACTTTTGATGTGCACTTTCAATGTGCCTTTCTTCTACTGAAATCCCTCATATCTTCAGGGTTTTCTGGTAAAGGAATTAGAGCCTTATGTGTACCGGGAAATAATTTAAAACAAAACTAGCCTTCAGTAGAATTTCCTGAAATGTGTTTTTATCTTATTGAGTCTGTCCTAAGAGCAGCCCTGAAGCATCCAAGATTTCATCTTCATCTAGCAGTGATCAAAAACATCAACAAGGATTAAATACACAGAGCTATGCTGCAAGGGTATTAATTCACATGACAAGCCAGTGCAGTTTGTTTTCTTTAAAAAAAATGGTCATGTGAGGATTTTCTTTGTCACTGAGTGTGTCTGTCACTATGGACATCCTTATTTTGCAATACGGCATTTTTCTGGTTCTTTGCTTTGGGGGAAGGATGAAATTTCCACCTTCTGTCAAGGAAAATGCAACTCTGTGAACTGGTTGCCTGAACTGGTGAAGAGCCTGGGACATGGGCAGCAGAAGGCAGGGGTTAAGTCAGGAGCTCAGCTGCCCTGGGCTGCACATGTGAGTGGTAACGTTATCTGTTTCTTCTGAAACCTGTCGGGTCTGAAAGGGGCTGGACAGGGCAGCACGGTGCCAGTGGGCAGGACGGTGGAGCCACTGCAGCAGGTAAAGTGCGGCAATGCCTGCAATGTGCAGCCTCCCAAGAAACCCCGGACTCCGAGCACCATTCCTCCGTCTCTGCATCCCACTTGGATAGTGCCGTGCTCACCCGGGGGCATCCCTGGCTTGCTTTTCCCTGACAACACACACGTCTTCCCCACGACAGGATGAGCAATGCCGTTCCCTCGTCACTGCCGGTCATTGGGAATACATGATGCAGGGCAGTCGTCAGCTCCATCTCTCCTACCCTCTGATTAGGCAGCTACAAAATTGCCATTTTCAACCCAAGACTTGAAAGTGATGTGTGTTTAATTTGAGTCATAGAACAAAAAAGAACAAAAAGGCTTTTTTTTTTTTCCCAGCTACGCAGACATCAGAATGCAATGAAATACTTTAGGTTTTAGACTAGGAGGAAGAGATCAAAATTCATTCCTGGGGGAAAAAACAGCCCTCCTTGTCACCAGTGAATTATCACGCACTGCAGCGGCACAGAGGGTGCTGCTGTCGCGCTACAAATCTGCTTGCAGATGCCTGAGGTAGAGGAAAAAAAATGTTTATGTGCAACAGTGGAATAATAAATGAGATATATTGCAATATAATGAAGGGAAAATGTTACAGAGAAGCAGGGAGGCTTCGCAGAGAAACGCTCTGATGAAGTGCAAAAGTTCCTGTGAGGTGCTGGGATTTTTATTCTGAGCAAGTTTCCTGTAATGTATCTCCAGAGTTAGGCTAAGTGTGGAGCCACGTGACTGTTACTATGGTAACTAGTATTTTTACATCGTAAAAAATAATCATGTAAAAGTGGTGGGAGTTGCCAGCGCAGGAGCCCTCTGCCTTTTGCCCTCTCCTGCAAGGAATCAGGGCTCCAACATCCTGTCCAGCTGCTGCTCCGAGCTCAGCCCGGGTTGGTTTTTGCAATGGAGTGATACCTTTGGTGAGGAGGTTATCAGAAACACGATACTTGTGTTTTAATTTCACTCCTTCAATGGGCGTGGTGCTCTTCCCTTTTATAAACCTGTGCCATATCTCTTAAGGAAGATACCCCTAAATCCTGCCGTTCTCGGTGCCGCATTGCAGCCCTGTGTCCCTGCCAGGCTGGGAGGCTCTGGCTTTGGTCCCCAGCTCCCAGCCCTGCTCTGTGGCCTTCAGCAAGCCACAGCACCTCTCCTCTTATTTCTTCTCCGCTGCATTCTCCCCATCTTACCTTGGAAAGGCTGCTGCTGCCTATGCTCAAGCTCAGCACACGCTCTCCTCTCGAGCAGCAGCCGCTTCCCCTTCGCTGGTGCCTCTTGATGTTGCTCTGGCCATACCGGGACTGCAGAATTATCAGCAAGGACACCCAGAACTGCTGGTTGGGGGATAAAACATCCCAGTGTGTCCCTGGAGCCATGCAGATCCCACCCATGCAAAGTGTCAGTGGGGCTTCAAAGAGCTTTATGGCACAGCTGGCCCTTTCCTGCACAAATAAGAATATGGGAGAGTTAGGAAATGAGAACGTGCTGCTTTATAACTTCCCTCGCCTCCACCAAATCTTCCTGCAATTGCCATCTCAGTTAACTCCAGTAGTTTTAAATGTGCTAACAGCCCTTCGGCTGCTTTCATGACCTAACAACTTCTAAGCCAGTTCACAAGGGTTATTTTCTGATACGATCCGAGCTCTCCTTGCTATCGTAACACATGTGAATATAGAAATTTCTAAGCTGCTCCTGCAGAAAAGTACCTCACCGGGGAGAGGTAAAGCCTGCAGAAAGAGCTGCCTCCTTACATCTCTACCAGATCTGGCATCTCCGTGACTATGAAATTCCGTTGGAGCTTTAGAAATAAAACACAATTTGCAGCATTACCAGCTGCTCGGATCCCCGGCTGCTATTTGCAAAGAGCAGCCAGGGATGCGGGATGCGGGTAGAGCAACGCATCCGAAAAGGACAGCGACATCAGGACAGAAGCTATCCAGGGCACCAGGCCTCTGGGAGAAGAATGTAATCAACATAGAGCTTGTAGCTTTTTAATAACCTCATCCTCAAAGACATGTAGAGGTCAGCCTACTAGCAAGGAGCACTTCGGTATACGGTCAAGGACACTCCACTAGAACTGTGCTTTTCTTCCCTTAACTTTTGAGGGGAATGTTATTCCACCTTACTTTGCAATTTTTTTAATGTTCTTTGTTATCGGACTTCACTGCACAACGGGGATGTATATTTACTTGTACTACAACTTACATGTTCACTTGAGGCCTAATTATATGTTGGGAGCCCTGTAATATATTTACGCTTATCTTTATTATATTTTTGTATATATTATACATATAAATTCTTATATTTGTGAACTATAAATCACTGACAGCCATTCGCTACAGAGAGAACAAGCTCGGCACGCACCAGGCGAGCTGCACTGCAAAGTGGAAATCCTGCAGTAACGGATACACAGGCAAGGTGGTGGTTTCAGGGAAGCAGAAAGGGTCTCATGGCCACAGTGTCACCTTGAGCTTCTCCTTCCCCTCGCTTCCCAACTGCAAAACTGCCTTTCTTATGTTTTGGTCTTTTCTTCACAAGCGGTCATATTGACTGCCACATGCTAGATAACGCCTAACAGAAGTGATTTCAAAGCACAGGCAACACGTTGGTAAAAATAAATGGGGGTTTCAAAGGTTATTTAATCTGATCAGCTTTTCCATCCAAATCCGTCTTCATTTTTTTTAAATGGTAGCTGTGAATAAATCCCTTTTTTTCCTCCTCAGTGTCACCTCATGCTCATTGTGTTAAAACACCTGAAGAAGGTTTCTGTATTTTTCCCCTCCTATTGAGATGCTTTCATACTGCTGAAATAGGAGCCTCACTCAAGTTTGTGGGTACAAAAGTTCAGTCCCACCTACTGTTTGTTTTGCAGCGCTGTGTCTGTCTGAAATATCGCTTTAATTTCATATTGCTTCTTTGCAAAAGAAATCCAATTAAAGAGGCCAAAGGAAATTCATTAATGCCACTTTTCATGAGTAACTCCATGATAAACCAAGCAGCGTGCGTGCAAACACATAATGCGAGAGATGCTTCGCCCTACCGTGCCTGTCAGCCTGGCTTTTACATGCAGGGAAAGAGAGCAAAATTTACAAGGATTTTCCTCTCGGAAGTGCTATGTGCACTGCTGGCGAGCCTGGGAAAGAAACAACGACAGACATCAAAATAATGGAAGAACGGCTGTACTACAAAGTGGATGCACTGAGAAAATAAACCCATTGGATTTAGATTTGAAAGGGTCCAATGGTGAAAGAATATATAATTTGCTTAGGTAGAAAACGTACTTTCAAAATAATCATGCCTTAAAAATAAAAAACTCACAAAGGATTATTATAGTCCTGCATTTCAGTTTCTACAGATGCTCTTTTTCTTCTCCAGCAACGAGTGCAATGTTTCACTAAGATTAAAAAATTAGGCCTGTCAATAACTCTGATACAATTTTTTGGGGGGGGAGAAAAGTAGAATTTTTTCATAATAGTACATAAGTATCAGAAGGGATCCAGGAACATCTGCCATATCCACAGACTGCAAGACCCTCCGGTTTTGGGTCCTTCCCAAAAACCCCATGGGGCCTGATCTTTTCTAGCTCAGCTCCAGAATTCAGACTGAAGCAAACAGGAGGAGCTTTAGGTGCTTAATTAGGAATAACATGGACAGAAATTTAAATCTTAAATAGCTCATATTGAGCTATTTATTCGGTTAATTCACCTTTCACTGCAGCACATGCCAAAATGAAGCACTTTAACTGCTGAAAGGAGGAAAAAGGAGTCTCTTCTGTCATCGACAGCTGACAGCTGGTCATTCAGCCTGCTATCCACCCTACCAGGTGATATGATTAGATTCCTTAACAGCAAGCAGGAGTGTTGGATTTTCAGGAGCAGGGTATGTTATGGCATGCATTAATTTGGTAGGAAATCACCTTAAAAGAGCCTGAAGGGTGATGGATTCAAGTCAGCAACATGGAGTACAACAAATGCCCAAAAGGTACCTCTGAGGTGCCACATTACCGATAAATATTTTAGTAAAGGGAACTGAAAATGACCAATTTTTCCCATGATGTGCCTCCACATAACACACTTAGAGAAGTACAGAGAGTCTGTCAGGTCATCTGTCAGTGCATATTAAGCATTAACCCACTTCAAATTTTATACATGTTTTCAGACAGAAACTGAACAGGTCAAACGGGTTTCCGGGTCATAATAAATTATGAAAGGCTTTTTAATTCTATGTAGGTGTAACTGCTGCTGTAAATCAGTGTATGTGTATATGTGCACGCATGCACATAGGAGTTATTTCATTATTATGTCCGTTTCTAAAGAACTGAATATGTTATTCTATAAAACAGACCTTGGAGCGTCAGATGTCAAGCTTTAAATGAGGTTATAACAACCAATGAAACTACAACACAGAGCACACATTTTGTGTTAGCAGAGCACAAGTTTAATAAAACAGACCTTGCATGACAGGTTGACAAATTCATTCTCAGTCTTGTCATAGCACCTGAGTTAGCAGCTAACCAGGTCCTGCTTTTGCTCTAATCAATTCAAAAAGCTGATTTTAACCTGCCTCCACAGACTGCCCTGTGCTATTGGAGTAAACCTACATACATCTCACATGTTTTTAACAGCATTAGCTACGGGGTTTTCACGTGAAGGGAAACTCACGGTTATGTCTGTAGGAATAGAAAGACTAGGAAGTGTTTAATGTCTCAACCTTTACCTCCTTGCATGTGTATGTCCAGGTTGTCCTATGCAGTTTCTGATCGTGGCCATATCCTGACTGCTCTCTACTTCTATCTCCTTGCCAGCCCTTAGATATCCAGGAGGAGGGTTAAGTCATTTTTTAATGCTGGCTTCAATCAGATGAGCTAGGACAATAAAGACAACTTCAAAAATCCTTAATCAATTCTGTGTTGTCTTAATAGTTTTCTCTCTTTACTTCTACACTCTTATCTTTAAATATATCCTGTGTTTTACGTCATTAAGTACTACAAGAGGAAAGCCAGTGCTATGCAAGAATATAGTCAATTCTTGGGGGGCTGAGCAGAAGGGAAAAGCATCCCTATTAAAAAAACCATCCAGAGTCCGCAAGAAGATGGCTGATTTCAGAGCTCAAAACTGAATGACATCCCTTTAACTTACAGGATTGTAGATAGCAATCAGCTTTGCGCTGACCTCCATTAACACTACATGACTTCAAGTGGCAAATGCTCCCCGACACCCTGTTCCTCCTAAGACTACCAGTGCCTTGACTTTACCTTGCAGGGGGAGACACCGACTTGCAGCACGTGGGAGGTGTCACAGGGTCACTCCAGACGGGGTGGTTTTGCACGTGCTTCATCCCTCCTTTAAGAGGGACAGTAGCCTATGAGAGGGTTCTTAAACTATGTAAATTCACCCATTTTCTCTTATTTTAATGACAGTAGCTGACACTGCCACTACTGAACAACTACACTAGTCATTTTTGGTGCTTTTTCATTCATTACAACACACTTGTGTCTGGTTTACTGCCACTTCCAAGAATCTGGCTTCTTATACATCCTAGGTACAGTATCTTTTACAGAGGATATGTGATTAGGTGCCTACATAGGAAAAGGAGCAGGATCAGCTAGAGGTGATGACCACAGACACGACTATTTTCCCCCAGAGCTACACAAGGAACATACAGTTATTCTTCACCCTGCTGTTTTCCATAACTATTTTGCTGTTTTGTAACATTAGCACAGTAAATCAGGAAATTACAGAGTCACTGAGGGGATTGCTCCGTGCCTGCTGAAGAAATGCTCTATGTTACACAGCAAGGCAGGGTCTCGGGGCCAGATCCGCAGAGATATTTAGGGGCCTAACTTCTATTTCGGACTTCCGTGGGAGGCTGGTGCCTAAATAGGAGTTGAGCACCTGATTACCTTTGCAGGCCTGGGCTCTGGGGGAGAAAGGAGCTCCACGCGCCTGGCCTCAGGGCTCCCTCCACGCGCGTCGAGCGTGGTGGGGTGCCACCCTGGTGTTGTGAAGTAGCCGTTCTCCGACTGGTGACGGCCTGATTCACAACACCAGCTGCTGCACGCCACCGGTGGGGCCGCCGGGCCCGCCTCGCCGCGGCCTCCACAGGCGCTCCTCTTCCGGCGCTCCATCTTCCTTGACGTTGCACGCTAAAAACAAAAGGACAGCGTTAGGTCCATCAAACATACGGGTTCTCTATCCCTCCTAGCCTGCTTAAAGTAATATGCAAGTGTGAAGGGTGTGTATCTCCAGATACAGGTGCCACACTCAAGATTTAGTGCTTTGTCAAGGTGGCCAGCGTAGTGCAGTGCTGGTTCAGGTGTACAGCTGGCTTCTTGCTGCTCAAGAGCATGGATTCCATAAGGAACACAGGCTTCCAGGCAGGAGAAGCAACCTAGAAACCCAGCCAGGCCCTAAGAGACGCAGCAGAAGCAGGCTGCTTCTTCACGGATCCTGGGATGCACTCAGAAGGAGCACAGTGCCCCAGGGAATGCACGGCTTCTTCAGTACCATGCTGCTGCTTATCTGTGTCCCTCGGGCCCATGTCATGTCTCCTCTGAGGACCTGGCAGACATTGAGGGGACCAGGCCACAATTAAGCACTACAGCTGATCTTCTGTTCCAGTCACACCAGGAATTAGGGATTCCAGCACTTTTATGTTAGTTAAAGCAAAAAAACACAAACCCAAACACATAGATCTGATATCAGCAAGCACACAAGCTATGGTAGCCTGCCAGAAGCATGCACCTGCAAGTTGGTTGGGCTGTTCCTAAGGGGCTACCAGCAATGCTTTATCCTGATAGTTCATCTGGACACCTGGAAAACATGCACAAGAAATAACCTTGAACCACTTAACAGATCTGTCTCAGCAACCAGAAGCTGAAAGAAAGCCAAGTTTTTGTGAATCACTTTGGGTCTATCATTGGGATATGAACTCACTGAAGGACTTCTTAACCAATCAGGAGATGAAGAAAGTGATGTTAGGCCCTGGAGAAACCCCAAGGCAGGAGTTCCTCCAGGAAGAAACTGCTAAAGGGGCTTGTAAGATTGGTTGGATGTGGAGGCAAAACTTTGGACCTTACAGACAACAGAAGTATCCTCCCCTAGACATTCCCAGCCCGATTTAATCCAGAGGAAACTGCGCACATTGCTTTCCACCACAGAGAAGGAAGATGTGGTCATATGGAGTCCCGAGGCAGGAAAGCCATTAGCATATGCAGTAACAGAAGATATTCCAGAGAGACAGGTTATATAATTCAGTTGCTGTCGGAAATGGAGCTAAATTTCTTGACACCCGTGCATGTGTCTGTACTTGTAAAGTCTCAGTTGTGTTGTACTAGCAGAGCTTTTATTTAAAGAGCAGTTTCTGGGATTTTAATACGCTGGGATACAGCGAACAAAACAATGTATTTATATTTCATGCGTTTCTATTATTCAGCCTTCAATGCAGAAAGCAAGTGGCTGAAAGCTGAACTCGTGTTTTGGCTGGTGCTGATCAATGGGGACATGATGACGCTGGATGAAGGCGAATGCCTTCCCCGAAGCAGCTCTTGTGCTGTGTGTTGTGGCACTCTGTGCACTTGATGAGGCACACAGTGTCACACGTAGGATGTGAACGTACACTTTCTGTACGTTCTCTGTTCCATGGGAACACCAAAGTCTGTCACTAGTGCTGTGGGTAGGGGAAGAAATACAAATGATCGGAGCCTTTTTCAAGGTTGCTTAAAACCTTCTGAAACCTCTCATGCAATCTGCACTAACTGTATCAGTTTTTATATATATACATATATATATTATTTTTTTTCAACCAGGATATTGCATGCACTGCTTGCTCTCTGGAACAAGCCAATTTAAAAGTCTTTTTGCAGTAAGAAAGTATTATATACCTTACAATTGAGAAATTAATTATATTTAATCTAGGGCACTCACTCCCCCTTCAGTACCAGACATAGAGATTGGCTTCAGGCTTTTTTAAAAAAACTTAGCATAATTTTATTTAGTCACTTTTTGGCAATTGTTTTCATGCTCTCTAAAACTATGTGGTTTGAAAGATTTATGATTTCCGCTGGGGATAAAATTACATGTATTTAAATGTGCAATTTCACATACAATTGGAGTAGCTACAGCTATGGCACTGTGTGCTCCCATGCTGCCCAGCCTGCTGGGTCTACAAACCCTGAGGGAAAAAATAAGACACCAAAAGAGCATATTTACTTTAGGATGACACCAGTATGTTACGAACAGAATCTCATCTCCTATAAACAGAAAAAAAAAGCTCTGGGGAAAAAGAAGTCCAACAACAACACAATCCTGCACAGGACTATGGACAGCAAAGGGAGCGCCACCAGCCAGAAGTTTATTCTTGCTGTTAATATTCCATGCAAATAGATTTCCTTGCTTTGGTCACAGCAATCTATTAATTCAGCCCTCTTGTCTGTTACATCTTTATCCCTTGCAGGTTAATCCTGCCAAATTCCTTTGCTGTAGTAACACGCCACACAGCATATAATATCCAACAATACAATTTTGCTAATCCTGTTTTATCAGCTTTGTTGCCCTGTCTGGTCAATCCAATAGCGAACCAAAAAAAAAAAAAAAAAAAAAAAAAAGAAAGCTCATAAGGTTTTTGCCAAGATCTCCTTCTCTTTTGCCCTCCCCTCTTTTTTTCTGCACGGTTTCAATTAAATGGTTTGAGAGCAGAACACAGTATTTGGATATCTGCCAGTGTCCTTCAGACACAGAATGTCAACACACTTAATTATATAGGTCTCCAAACTCTTTCAGAGGCCCCACCTTCCCAGTCAGCTGCACACACCAAATGCAAGTGTAAAAAATCAGCTCAAATCTCTCTTCTTTTACTGCGCTCTCCAGGCATTAAGGACTTGAAGATGGCTGAATAGCGATATATTTATCGCCCATTATCTTCTGAAAAGATTAAACAAATGAGTAAAGGCCGTCTCATTAACCATTCTTTGTTGTCTTGTTTACTCTTTAGTGGGCTCATTAACATTAATTATTAGAAGAGGAACATCAATTATTGCAATAACCTTTGTCGAGCGGTGTGAACGGACTGCTCGGCAGCCAACGGGGTATGTTTATCAGGCAGGATTTGCAAGTCCAAAAAGAAGCAAAGGAGCAGGGAAATCCTGGAGGTCGCTCTAAGCCCTGGGTGTTGCAGCAAGTTCAGTGTCACTTGTTAGTTCTGGCATGAGCAGGACACACGGCTGCAGACCTTGAGGAAGCAAATACCTGGGTGAGTGAGTTGGGAGCCTCGCTCCTTCCCAGGGCTTGCTCGCCCAGCCACACGTGGTGGGATGAGAACACAGGGATCTCTACCTCTGCTTGCGCTCCCCACACCGTGTTTATTGCACTAGTTATTTTAAGGGAAGGAAGATCCCTTTCTCTCCCTGAATCTTCAGCTCGGTGTGTACGCTCCCATAGACACACCGCAGACGGCAGCACTGGCTTCAGGATGCTCCGTGAACGTGCTGCAAGAGCCAACAGCTTTACTGTCTCAGGTGAAGGGCATTTTAAAGCTGCTGTATATTATGGCATGGGATCGTCTCTCCAATTTCTCTTCCCTTCTAAAAAAATTACTCCCAGGCGGAGATTTCCTCCTCTGCCCGAGCAGAGTCAATGTTGTATCAATATTTTAAACACACCACACATTGCAGCAGCTCTGTTAGGAGTTAAATTTCAGCACGAGCCCATCAATTATTTAAAATACAGCGGAGAAGAGGGCTGAGTCACTACGCTGTAGGTGACACTGTTTCTCAGCCCAGCTATAAGAGCCGGGCTGCGCTCAAGCACGAGCGAGCCTGTTCAAAAGGACCTCGGAGCCAAACCCGTGCCGTGTAGGATTATATTTATATAGCAGGATAAACAAGGGCAGCCAAGCACTGCGCATTTTGCAGCTGCTTCTCAGCAGCCACCAAGAGGGAATGCGGAGATCCTAAGTGTGAGGAGCTGCACAGGGATGGCTGCTGCGGCAGCAGCATCACCTGGAGCCTTCCTCCTCGCAGCCCGTCCTCCTCGGCACGCTGCGCCTAGCCCAGCCCAGCCCAGCCGCGCTCTGCACCACAGCACCTTCCCGCACAGCTCCGGCCCAATTAAAACGGGAAACAAACGAGCTGAGTGCTAAATTAGCGACTGGGAGCCCGCAGCCTCGCGGCTGCAGAGAGGGTTGCAGAGCCGGCTCGGCGTGCTAGCCTGGCGCGGGTCCGTGCTGACCCAAGGGCCCATCCATCCCGGGGGCCTCCGACAGCAGTGCTTAGCCAGCAGAATGTAAACATCTCTGAACTTTGCTTACTGGATAAAAGGAAGCATTAGCTTCCGACTGCATTTCCTCCTCCCAGATCAATCATACGTACACACCGGGCCCAGCATCCCTACGTTTATAATTAATCTTGTGAAAGCAGAACATCTCCTCTCAATTGATTGTTATATTTGTATGCAGCCTTCCTGGGAGAAGGGGTGAAGGAAATAAAAACGGGGAGCAGAATAATAAGCAGCTGCTCCCTTAATAAAAGCCGGTGCATGATATATACACACAGCAAGGTACTTCTTCGCTGAGCTGATACGTTGTTAGAAAAATCACTTTGTCATAAACGCTGAGCATTAAACCCAAGGAATGCAGGACAGATTTTAGACACCCCAAGAGAGGAAGGCAGTTTCAGCATGGTGGGGTTCAAAAGGTTTTGGGAGCTTTTTTGTTTCTGATGTTTTTTCAACAAAGCAGTGCACATATGCTGCAAAACCGCCTCCCATCCTGCAGTTGTTTCCTTGCCTCTTGCTGAGCGCTGCTGACCAGGAAACACCACCTGGTCTGCACACCGACCTGCTTGTACCCAGGAGCTTCCCTGACACCAATATATCTGATCATGAAGTACATACTCTTCACATTTTCCTTACTATACATGGAAATATTAAAAATCCAGACTAAAAATTCCATTTGTTAGCCATCCCTCCCCTGCAAACTGCTGTATCTTCCACTTTAATGAAGAGTAATTTCTTTCCCTTTCAGGTTCCTCCCTTGTGTCTGTAGTATTACTGCGCTGCTCAGGACTACAGAGAATCAAGCCAGCAGGCAGAGGGACTCAAATGTAGAGAAATTAAAAAGCAGCCACTCGCAATCAATTCCAAGCCTGACTGCTAGCACTGTTTTAAATCTA
Source organism: Rhynchotus rufescens (assembly GCA_032273925.1). NCBI lineage: Eukaryota > Metazoa > Chordata > Aves > Tinamiformes > Tinamidae > Rhynchotus > Rhynchotus rufescens. The sequence continues at coordinate 29,877 of JAVCKT010010261.1, read as the reverse complement.
TCGGTGTCATTGCACAAAATGCATCCAGCTCAATGCCATTTACATTGGGCCGGCATCTTTTCGGTCATGAGAAAATAAACAAGGCTCTGAGACATATTTAGATGGAATGTATGCTCCTGACAGGCACCATACTAGTCTAAGGTGTCATTATACGTTTGGTTTTAAAGGAATAATCTGAAAAATTGCTTGCTGAATGCAATGCGGACATGCCAGGAGAGCCTCTCCCCCAAGATCTCTGCAACAGCAATACAGAGTTACAGCCCATTACAGGACTCGCTCTCTTGTAGAGCACAAAACCTGTTTTACGGTTTGGGGATTAGAGTCTGCTGCTGCTGTACTGAATGGCACTTCTCTGACAGACAGAAAAAAAATACACACAGCTTAGGAAAATGGCTAATTTACAGCAGGAGAGAAGAGCACAAGTAAAATGATGACTCTAGAGTAAAATAAAATACTTGGCTAGTGGTATCTGCATCTTTGCCTACGCTACACCCGCATTAGGGTGGCCTGCAACACCTGCACGCACCTTCCTGCCCATCAGCACCAAAGATGGGAGAAGACGGTGAAACGGTCTCTGCTAAATGCTCTGATATGGAGTGGCCTCTCTGGGGACAAAGGTTGTTCACTTTTATCTTCTGACATTGCGTTTTCTAAAACACCTCTTTAAATTAAACACCCTTTAGCCTTTGAAAAATAAGAACTTTTGCTTCCAAGGAAATACATTTTAAATAGGTGCTAAATGCCTGAGCTTCCTCTTTCCTCATGATGCACTTAAATAATGCAGCTTTCCTTTAGCCTATCCATGCGGTCTTTATCCCTAACGCGATGCCAGTGCCACTCCCCACACCCTGGACAGGGACTCAGCTCCCACCTCTCGACCCTACAGCCCATTACAAGATTGCCTAGTCCTCGTTCAGCAAAATCATTAACAAAACCAAGCGCCCCGACACCAGCCTGACTCTTTCTGCACCTCTGTCCACTCTCCCTGGGCAGCCGGCTGCCGGTGGCAGCGGTGCTGTCCCCACGCTGCCCATGTTCAGGTCCTGCATTTGGGAGCCAGCTCCCCAGCTCCCACCCTCCCTCCTCCTCCCCTGCAGCATCGCAGCGCACGCGGAGCTCATAAATGCACCTGAATGCAGCCCGTGTATCAGCCAGGGCTCGCAAGCACGCACCGGCTCTGTCCCGGGATGCCTCCTTCAGGATTGCAAGCTTCCCAGGAAAATCTTGGTTGAAAATCCTAGAGGTGCAGCAGGTTGGTGAGAAACCCCCTGACCGATCTCGCTGTTTGCTGGGCATCTCGGAGCTGCTCCGGCTGCTCCGACTCGGCTTAGCCGTTCGGGCTCGGCCACGCGGGAGAAGAAGGATGGCTCCTTCTGCCACCTCCCCGCAGAAGATGTTGGCTGCAAATGTCGACTGCTGGACCTGAAGCGCTGTTCAAATGCTCAGGGCTTGCGAAGGTGCAGAGAAGACACAGTCCCGCCACTGGCGATGTAAAATGACTTAAAATACAAGCACGGGAAGCACTCAAGTGAAGGGAAAAAGCCCAGGGCCAGGTATCAGGTGTTAACCTATACTCTCTACCACTGCGTAATGGGGAACGTATGACACTTGGCTGACTTAGAAGTTTTGATGCCTCTCCAGATACCTTCAGGCAGCGAATTTTGGAAGATTGGATTTTCCCGTGGCATTTGACTTCTCTGGCTGAAACCCAGAGAGCTCCGAGGAGCAGAGAGATTGGAGGTGAAGGTAACCCATAAAAATGATAATAATCTCACCTCAAATTCTGAGTAAACCTCACATAAAGTAAATAAGGAAGGGAACGTGCTTATTTTCTCCATATTCTTGTTACCATCACTGTCCTCTGCACCTACACATACTGTTCTGTCGTCAGAATGATATCGTCTGTAAGACAAATAAAATGCAAGCTCTTCTTCACATTGCAATGAATTTCTCAAGCCTGGTGACTGAGCAGAGGCCTGTTCTCCTCATCTCTCTGCCTTAATATCACTGTAGACAAATACTGACGGCAGCTCTGCCCTCAGCCAAATGCCACATGTATCATCAGTGCTTGCCCACCATATCTCTAACAGCCAAACTGCAGCCCTGGGTTAGGGAGAGCAGTTATATTAGCATGAGAGGTTAAAAAGTCAGGTTAATAAAAGGACTGTTGGAACTGGAGATTTCCTCCAGTGGTGTGGGATACTGGAAAAGCCAGGCTGGGAGAAACCGAGGGGGAACAAGTCAGCAGGAGCTTTTGCAAAGGGATGTCGCTGTGACTCCACACACGCTCACGCTGTCTTTTCTTCCACTGGATCCCACAGGGTTTATGAATCGTCAGATAGAAAGAAAACCAGAAGGTGCAGCAAGCTTTACAAGCTGAGCAGAGCAGGAGGGAAATGTGATTTGATTCCCATGCCATAAAAATTCTTAGTTAAAACACTGATCTTTACTGCAGGTAAAAAGGTAGCTGCAGAGAGCAAGTGCGGTGGCTTCTGCCTCCCGAAACCGCTCTGCAAATCCCTCGTGCAAGGATGGAGCTGTAATAACCAGGGTGCCCAGCACATGCAAAAGTGCAGCCATCTCCAGCAGATCACTGCCCAAAGTGGTTTATCTGCATACTGAAATTCCTACACGAAGGTCACATAAAGCAGCAGCCATATCAGGTATTTAGGGTTTTTTTTGCTTCCTTTGCACTGCACAAACTGCAATGCAACCCAGTGCAATCCAGCTGCAAACAAGCCAGCCCCTGATATGCTACCATGCCAGAGAAGAAACCAAGTCAGAGTGAAAGTGCTTCAGGGATTCACCGTTTGCAAACTTGGCTGTGTATTGTCAGTGCCCCACGAACACTAAACCTCAGTCCCAAATCCAGCTGCTCTCCTTTATTGCAACAGGATGCATCTGTCTAGCAGCAGGCTCTGAAAATATCAAGTAATCTAGTGTCTGGAAGATAAGAAGTTGGAAGGAATTGTGTTTTAGGTTTGCAGCTTAATTAATAATAATATATTACACTATCTTCTGCCTCTTTGTTTTTCTCTTGATTCTAATTCATACTTGCTCTCTGTTAAGGAACAGAATATATTCACGAAAACCAAATATAAGAGAATTCAATTAAGTATTTAAAAAACAAACAAAAAACAAACCAAAAAAAACAAAAAAAAAAAGGAGAGGATTCTTACTACACAATAATCATGTCCCTACAGGGCATTTTATTATGGTACTAATCCATTTATGACCAACGGCCACAAGTATTCTGAAGAGGGGAACTGCCCAGTATTGCACTGCATTTTAATCTGTACCTAAAGGTGCAGATGGCAAAACACTCTCCTATGTGCAAACAGGATGCTCGGGAACGCAGCGGAGCTTGGGTTATTTGCACAAATAAGCGGTTTATTTGCACAAATAATTCTTTCCCCAGCAGAAATGACAATACAAGTCCCCCTGTCACTGCCACAGCCTCCTGCAATGCTAACATTGAACCGTGCGTGTGCGCAGGCAGCTTTTGTTGCCGTTTGTCTACAAAATTATAACGGGCGTCTTTCCTTGTGCACTGGCTTGTGTGATGGAGGCTGCGGAGACAAAACCAAGCCCCGTCTTTAACACAGCGTTATCAGAGGCATCTCCCTTAGGGAGGCGTTCCGGCCATGTAGCTGACCAGGGATGGGCTCCTTGGGAGAGAGACTGCCACAAAAGGGCTCAGAGGAAGAGCGGCCGCTTCATTAAATTGCGGATGCCTCCTGCTCCGGGATGGGGTGACAGGCGGCACAGGAGCAGGCACGGGGTCTGCTCCTCCCGACCATTCCCTGGACATCCTTCGAGTTTCACTTCCCCCGGCTGCAAAGTGCTTTTTTGCCCATTCGCAGAGATTTTGAGCTCCTGGCCCAGAAGGATCTCGGGGTAGCCGGCAGCGCTCGCCAGCCCACGGTTCCTTGCAGAAAAGGCCACCGAGGGTCTGCAGCGTTTCAGCAGCCCGGGCATGCACTACTAATGTGTTTTGAAAGGTTTTATAAACAAATCCTAAGGAGGTTACTAATTTTGCTGGTTTGTGTAGAGAAGGTATAAAAAAAAATCTTGTAAATTGGGCAAGTAAATAGAAATCTAACTGAAAATAATAAAACTACACAAACGGTACGAGAATGACGACTAGATTGCTGTATTTTGAGTGGATTTGAGGCAGATGTGAAACAGGTGGTAATTATTTGCTACAGAGTAACTACAATTTGCTTGAATTAACTACATAACACATTTTGGCCACAAACCCTTGTACTAGGCAATGTTTCCTGAACTTCTTTAGGGAAAAAATATTAGCAGCATAGTCAGTTGTATTTTACCACAGCACTTACATTTTTTTTTTTTTATCCTCGCTAAAACACAAACATTTAGGCTGACCTTTGGGGTCAGGCAAGCTGCCAGAGCTGGCAAGCTCCTGACAGAAAGTGAGTATTGGCTCCAAGCGAGAGTGACCTTCTGGCTGGTTTTCCCCCCAAAAACGCCGGGCAGAGGCTCAGCCCCACGTTTAGCCCTGGTCTAAGAGCCCTGGGTGATGCACAAGACCTGCTTGCCACTCAAGGGCTCAGGGGAGCTTGCCAGCAGCTCTCGAGGGACGCTGGGCTTCATGCTTGGAGAAGTGGGGAGAAGGCTGCAAGACCAAAGGTGCTGGGAAAGCCCCATCACGTCCAACGTGGGCCATGGAAATAATATTTCCTGGGCCTAGAAAAAGCGCCCAGGCAAGGGGCTGTGACGCCAAAAAGGGGTTGAGGCCGTGCCAAGGAGCCCTAACGCACACAGTTAAGTAACATAGGATGGAGTAACGCCCAAAAGCCCGTCCTGGGTGACCCCTTCGGCTTGCAGGAGCTTTCACATCCAAGTCCATCTTCTCCCCTAAAAATTAACACCTAGCTAGCAGGAGCTCTCCTGGCACAAGGAGGCGGTGAGCATGTTGCCACGCTGTCATATTTAATTGCAAATACTACCAAAATAACTAAAACCGACCTGCGGTTTACACGGGAAAGAGACACTGAAGGGCAACAATTCGTTATTAAATTAGGTAGGCACTTACCTAGTGCCTTTTTTTTTAATTATTATTATTATTTCCTCTCTCAAATCTTCATTTGGAAACCTCTGCTCCAAATGGAAGATCGGGGCTGCAGCCTGTGCTTGCAGGTAACTGCAGTGCCCCTGCTTCTCAGCTTCAGACACTGACTATTCCTCCCAGCTCCACAAATTCAAGCTAATTACACTGATGTTCTGGTGGAAATTTCCTGTTCGATTTGGCATGCTATTCTTTCAGCATGCAATGATGAAAAAGTCCTAATTTGCTTCAGACAAGCCTGTTAGCTGTATTAATAAGTTACAGCACTGAAAATGTAAGGATAGCAGCGCCTGACACTGCAATAGCAAAAAAAAAAAAAAAAAAAAAAGGCAAAAAAAAAAAAGCAAAAAGCAAAGAAAAGCATTAAGCTAAAAGTATTAAAATACTGAGTAGAGAATGCATTTGCTATATTTAGGTTTTTACCCTACAGCCTGATAATCCTAAAGTGGAATGAAAAACCTGCTGAATCACTACATCTAAAAATGTATTCTCCTTCAAGCAAAACGTGCCAGCCACATAAAACTGCATCCTGAACGCTCTGTGCCCTACATTAAAATACTTACTGAAGTGAAAGAGATAAAGGAATACCTGAGAACTTCCCGAACGCACGGCTCAAAGGAGCGGGGAATTAAATCAAAATTCATGTACATACAAGTAAGGATTCCAACGGCTCTGCTCTGTGTTTTGATAACCCAAAGCACCGAGGCAGTTTAAGAATACACTACACGAATACAGGATCCTGCACTGCACATCCTTACCTGGGAATAAGGGCAAGAGGGTTGACTTCAGTGACCTGAAATCACTGCCCACAAATGCAAGGATTTAGTCCAGCAGAAGCTTTATCCAGTGGTGACATCAATAAATTTGTGGGGGAAGGAAAAAGTAACCCTCATAATAGTTCACAAATGGCCTGTGTATGCAATGTTTCAAAGGACAGACTATGGCAATGCTCTAACAAGTGCAGACAACAAACACTAAGGCTATTGAAGATGGATTTTAAAACAGGAGGCATAGCTCATCTGCCAAAATATTCTTTTTAAAGAAAGTAAAGGTATCAGGACACAACTTTGCTTGAATAAATGGTACTATATTGTATTTTCTACTAATAATTGCAATAGCACCTTTTTTAAACAATACCCTTTTTCTCTCAATAAGCTTAACAGGTAAGAACATAAAAAAATTACACTTGAATTAAGCAGAGGCTTGCGATATTCCTCCTGGCAATATAACGCGATTTATTGACCTATACCACGGTCTCAGGCTTCTTAACCTGATTACAGCTGAAAAGAAGCTGGCAAGTAACAGACTTTTCTATTTTTATTTATATTATTAGTGATGTTATATTTTTTAGGTAAATAAACTTGTGGAAGAGAACAGAAGCTACAAGACCTAATGGCCTGGATATGCAATTAATCAGATTTGAAAAGCAAGTAGCATTTGCCTACATAAAACAAACACAACCTATTCTATTAAGAAAAACCATTCAAGTCACAAATCTTACCGCTGCTAGTGAGAATATTTTCCTTGGCAAAGGGCCTAAAGGTTCTAAAATTATATATTCTATTTTTATTTCCTCCCTGAATTGGATTAGTTACTAAGCAACTGAAGAATTCAGTTCTGTTGGATAACAGCTATACAGTATTTCATAAAATCAGTTATTATATAGGGCCTGAGTGTCCGTGGAGAAAAGATAGTACAAACAGTGGTCTTTCAGAGGCTAATTGCTTATAAACAGCCTCGTACAACCATCTGTCCCTGCTTACATTTTAACTGCACATCAGTATATCTGGATTGTAATTTTAAATATATATCTAGGTTACACTTTGAAGAAAAGACGGATGTAACCTGTGTAAACAGGTATCCTCCTTCACAGGGAATTTTGATCACTTTAATACGTCAGTAATGAGCTGGAGCTAGGTCATCAGCAAAACGCTTGCTTTACGGTTGATTAAGTAGAAATAGGACACAATTTTTATAAAAAAGTTAAAAAAAAGTGGCAGGGAAGATAAAGATGGCAATCTGAAAGAGCTCTCACACCTGCAAGTGGACAAGAATTTGGCACAAAGGCAGAATAGCCGCAAAATGCATTTCCAAGGTCACATCTTCTGCAGAGCCATCCCTACCCCTTCTAATTAAACACGTGCCTCACGTGGCCGCACTTATATCACAGCAGATAAGAGCTAGGGGAAAGGAACATGCGTGATCAGCTCAGGGGGACTTCTTTGCTTTCCTGGCTAGCAAAATAAATAAATAAAGTTAAAGCTGACTACGCACTTCAGAGTAGGATGCACCAGGCATCTGACTTTGCTTTGGTAGTTGTGACACAGCAAGGAAAAGGCCGGCTAAATGGAAAGGGCTGCCTGCAAGGGCTTCTCCTCGCTAGGAGTCATTAGAAAAGAAGCTCCTTTGCAGAGGGACAAGGAGAGACTCTGACTGCCTGTCTGCTCCCCAGCTGCCTTGGTCACCCACTTCTTTCAGGTGACACATCCAAGCTCATACCCGTGAGCAGATGCTACAGATGATGACAGAAGTAACTGGAAATGCTTAAAGCAACTACTCAGGAAACTGGTTGCATCCACCCGTGCCCTCGCTACGCTCTCCTTGCTGTGACAGGCAGCACGGAAAATAGGTCACTTTTTGCTCACTTGAGTATCTTAATCACCACAAAGAGAAAGGTCAATGTTCAAAGGGTCCCTTGCCCGCGTCTCCGCACAGCTTCCTCCCTCCGTGCACTCCCAGGAGCAGGTTGTTCAAGGCACGTGCACGACCTCTGGCCAGGTCTCTGGATTGTGCAGGATCACAGGGCAGCCTCCCTCCCGCTTGGCTCCACGCTGCCTTGGGGCCAACACACAGGAATCTACCTGCAGGTGCCAACTTGACCCACAGCATGGCATGCACTCTTCTGGAAACTAGTTCAGGTGATTTAGCTCCTTCTTTAACCATCCCTCTACCGTTTTTGAGCAAAAGGAAAACTTAAAGAACTGCTAACGATGCTTAGAGACCGTGCCCAAAGATACAAGGCCACCCAGGTGCTGGAGACACACAGAGAGACCTGTAAACCACATGGTACCACATTGACACTCAACCTCCTCACTTATGAATCAACTGCCTCTGCAAGAGGAAAGACTGTTCACCGAAATCTGACAAATAGGAGCAATTACAGAACCAAACAGAAGGGAAAACTTCTTCAGCGTAAGGCCTCCCACCCCTTCTCTCATGTCTACTGCAGTCAGAACACAATTTTGTGTTCTGTGCTCACCTCCATGGTCCTATTTAGATCAAGAAGATCCAAAGCAAACTTTTTTGTGTGTGTTTTTTAGCCAACAATACCACTGCCATCAGGAGCAAGAATATATTTTTCCATCACTGCAAATAAATGTCCTTTGTGGAAGGAAAAGGAGACACTTTAAATACTGGGAATACCTGAGCATCTCCACCAGGAATTCCTGCGGGATCACACTGAGCTGGCAGCGGGGAGACAGCAGAAGCAGAGGAAACTTCAGGTTTGCTGCTGGGGAAGAGGTGAAGCAGGGCAAGCAGTGTCTCAGCAGCTGCTTAATGTAATTTTAAGCGATATTTTAACACTGATGCTGCATAGCAATGCACATAAAACATACAGAAAATGCAGATTTTAGAAATCTGTGGGGAAAGCAGAAGACGCTAACCTGCAGTTCCAGTAAGCAGAAGCCAGCATGACTAATAGACACGTTTCTCCTTTGAAAACTCAGCAGCAAGTTGGTAAGCTGATATAAAACCAAGCATTAAGCTCAGCCTCCCTTAGCTTTTTTGGGGGTGGACTTGCCTTGCCAAGCCCTTGCTGTAGCACACACCACCAGAGCAACGCTACCCAGAGCAAAACAGCCAAGCAAAGGTAACAGGATGGCCATTAACTGTCACCAATAAGACCCAAGAACTAATATCAGAACCAATGGTTCAACACTGAACTACTGGTTTGCAAACTGAATGTCCTATAGTCTCTCCCAGTCCCTCTACACTGCCCTAGGAAAGTCCTCCAGAGATGTCAGTCCTTCTCACCAGACACAGCCCCACAAAACCCCTGAGCAAGGCTGACCATGAAGCCTTCACTTCCCGCCATGACCCTGGCTTTAGCAGGATGTTCATGTCCAGGTACCAGCTCTCTTCACAGCTGAGCATCCTGGTTTTCAAAATCTCTTTCTTCTGAAGAGCAGAAACGAAGCAAGGAGCTTGAACCTTACCCAGGGAGGAATCCCTGCCGAAATGACTTGCCAGCCACAAACTCTTCTACAGCCTCAATTCATTTCCAAGATGATACAAAACTGCACTTTGGTGGCCTGAATGCATAAGGTGCTCTGTGCTACAGTGGCTCCTGATTTGCCTGCACATATTTTAATGCAGCAACTTTACCCTTGCAACTTTAGCCCTGGTTGCCTTCAAAGGGTAAGTCCCACACCGTGCTACCAGGACACTCAAATCGCATTTCTTGATTTTCAGGTTAATCCATTTCCCAAGCCTTGCCCATGCAAACCAGGCTGCTGATTTGAATAGGACTACTTGCAGGTTTGCAGAATCAGGTCACAAGGAGGAAAAAAAACCCCACTGTTTTGGAATGCCTGAGGACCGTACGTGTGGGAGTGATGGGGCCTCTTTTTCTAGGAAAAGAAATATGCAGCAAAATCCAAGGAGAGGAAGACAAAGCCTCGCTTATGAATTGAGACAAACTGCTGTCTTACTGGCACAAGTAAATTAAAGGTGAAGGCTTTGTCAGTGGCTGCGCTCTGCGGAAGACGACAGCTCGAGAGCAAGGATTTAAGATTTCTGGGACAGGAAAAGTCACAAGAGATGAATGTTGCATGATTTAATTATCCAACTGAAGGGAGAAATTATACGCAGCTCCAAGTCAAAAGCTTAAAGAGAGTAATTAGAGCCCTCTTTAAGAAAATTAGCATATAGTTTCGAGAAGGGAGCTACAGTTTAAATTCCAGCATGGCAGTGTTACTTCTAGATAATAGTAATAGATAGAAACTGTGGATGCTACACAGATTGAACTCCACTGCTCTATGCCAGTATCCCTTTTTCAAAGGCAAAGGACCCTGTGCTGGTTTAGCACTTTTAGAAGATCTCATCCAATTAGCCTATTTTAAGGCTCTCCACATTTCACTGAAGTTTTCTTTATTTCAAAACCCACACTGCTGCTACATATTTTAGATATGTATTATTCATGGATTATTAATCCCCTTGAAATTGGTCTGTGCTGTAAATCTGCTCTTGACATCAGCTCGGCATACGCATGTCTGTGCTCAGCTCAGGTCCAAGTTCACTTGCTGGAGTTTGCACACAAGGATCCGGTGCAGGCAGGTGAGTGCTCCACTCCACACATGTTGGAATGGCTTTCACAGGAATACCCACGTGTTGGGCTGGCTTTCCAGAAGGGCACTGCATTAAATAACTGCAGTGAGATAATGTGCTAAACTTTCAAAAATGAATCAATCTTCAGATTTTCCAAGGGGGTAAATTAGTATGAGAGCACTGACTAAAATAAAACTCTGCTAATCTATACTAGCGAGGGAAAAAGCCCTAAATCTTGTGAAAAGCACTTAACATGTTAGATTTAAATTTTAAATTAAGGCTGTTTGCCTTTTTTTTTTTTTAAGTGTTTATAGTTTGTAAGTCTCTACTATGTGCCAGTCTTCAACAAATGATGTCCTCTGTTTGGTACCCTACCGAATTTTTTGAGGGAGATCTCCTCAGTGCAGGGGAGAGTGCTTTTGACCTACTACAGGATTTTGTTACGGTATCCTTATTTGTACAAGTGACAATTCTAAGGAAGTCAGTGTTTGTTCTGCTATCGCATTTCCATCTAGCAGCACTTCCCAGAGAGAAGAGATTGCTCCATCACGCGTGTAGGAGCACTTGGCTTGTGCATAAAACGTCCCTGCGGGGTTAAAAAAGAAACCAAACACAAAAGAAAAACAAAAAAAAAAACAACAAAAAAACACTTTTTGAAACCTTATCAGCATGTATACAAATTGCACACCAAAGAACTGACTAGTATAAATTTGAATGCATTTGATAACTAGGTGTGGAGCAAGGTAGTAACTCTGAGGGAACAATCTCTCTTCTTTGTGCAACTGGATGTCCAAAAAAATGTATGAAAAAGTAATTATTTTTCATTCACGTGCTTTTATCACACTCCTTCCATTGCCACACATTTAAATTCTCTCCTCTAAACCAACACCAAAGCACCAACAAAAAAGAGTGCAGGTTTTAGTGCAGTATTACATTTAGGCAGTCCTTCAGTTTCATTTCCTATTGAACAGATTCAAATGTGGGTTTTTGGAAGCCCTGGAATAGTGGTGGTAAGAAACTACTTTCATTTCATGGAGAAAATAGGTTGATGGAAAGAAGATAACATATGAGATTGCATGGATTTCCTATATTCATCAGAATTTTATTGGCAGCACTAACAGAATGGAAAACATACTCTGTGTAAACACTTACGAAAAAGGTATCATTACCTGAGTCATCTGTTAGTAACTCTCAATGGTGAATGTAATTTTTTCCTAAAACACAGGACCAAAAGTGAGTAGGACTAGAGTCTTTAGAGTGGAAAATAGTAGCTCTCCCTGTTATAAATCCAAGATACTTTGACTTAATTCTGAGCTGAGCTTACAAACATTTTCCCAAATACCTATATTTAGCATCATAATGACTTGAGGTGCATGTGGGAAAGCTTTTTTTTTTCTGTTGGCAGCTAGCAACATGGCACAGAAAGTGGTGATACTGCCATGTCGCAACACTAGCAAAGAAACCAGGGCTCCCTTTTCTTTCTTCTGCAGGCTACCAAACATCTTTATGGATTTTCCTGTTTCATAAAGCCCTTTACAGAGCTCCACAGAGCAACATGGGCCTTTTCCTTGTCATCAGGTGCCTGGAGCTCCAGCAGGTTCGGCCAAACTCCTGGCATGGGAGACTCTGCCTCTGCCTTCACCTGCTCCTGAGGGACAGTCCACGATGACAACTGCTTGGAATACACGACTCTCATGCCTAAATGAACCACCTTATTTAGCCATGATATAGAGATACATATCAAAACTGATTGCCCACCATAAAGCATGAGTCATTTTTGAGCACTGGGTATATTCATGCTTTTCTGTTTCTATGTTTCCTCTTTCTCCTCTGTCTGTGCAAGCTCAGGAAGCTCCTTGAAAACGCTGCTTTGTGCCTCTTCAGAGCTGCTCTTTGGGAGGCAAATACTGCTATTTCTGTCCAGTTTAGGTGTGCAACTACCTCCACCACCCATCTGTCAGGCAGTTTATTCAAACGAGGCAGCTCTTCCAAGGAAGGTCTGTCACAGAAATGCCCAGGGCTTGTCTGGCTATCACTTACACCATGATGGTAGCCCCATAATACATGATGGAGCTCCAGGGGGAAACTTAATCTCTCCCTGGCTGCTGCCCAAGAAACTTTCCACTCCACATTCCAAGTTTACAGCTATGTTTCATCAACTAACCCTTACAAAGTCCTTGAGAGGGTGGAGGATGGACACACTGATGGAAGAGGCAGGAACTGTATATCACACAAGAAAATAGCACTCCAAAGGAGCAACTTGCTGATGTTGCCCCAAAAGATGTTCATGGGCATGTGTGTGCTTATATCCTTGGCAAATCTTTAAGTTCCTCTAAGTACTGGCCATAAAGGGAACAGTGTGCCCGAGTCACTGCTTGCACGGTAATGAAATATATTAATTCACATCTAATAAAGGCTAGTTTTGGAGACCTACACATCCTTTTGCACAGCTAGTTCTGGCGAGAAGCCCTTTAATCCAATAACGCCGCATTATGTCAATAACAGAGCTCACATAACATGCTAATTGTGGAGCTCCTCCAAAGCAGCCTGCATGAGGGGGAATTAGCTCCATTAAAAAAGCAGGTTTGGACTGAAACAATCCTCAATTAGGAAGCAAAGAATATACTCCAAGCCAAATCCCCTTTTTGAACATTCAGGGGCTCAGTGTTCGCTGAAGACAACAGGACACCCCTCACCAGCTTCAACAGACCCTCTGATAAACACTGTCAATGGGGCATCTTTCAAGTCGCTGACCACCCAGCCAAAACTGTTCCCTACATTATATAAACCATAAAGGAGAAGCCCTGCCATTCCAGTAACTTAAAATGGCCACGCAGTGAAAGAACGATGACTCTTGTAGTGAATTTCCAACAAAATTTCTCTGGATGAGGAGTCTCCTTTTACTTCATAGGGATTATCTTCAGTAAGGGATATGATTTGTAGCAGCTCTGAACTCTTCATCTGATTTCTGGACAGTGGTAAGAGGAAAATGAAAGCTCTAAGATTATAAAACTTGGGAGTTGCAAAGCCTCACATTTCAGAGGGATGTAGAAACACATTCCTAGTTTAAAAACATAAAAAACCAGAGCCATGTGCATGGAAACGCGCACCTGCGCAAACATCCTGCAGTCCCTCAAGATGAATTAACTTCCCGAGCAGGCAGAAACATCATGGAGATTTTTTTGAATCGAAAAACAGAAAGGATATTGCTACTTTGCTCTGAAATTTTACCATCTCTTGACTTCAGCATCAACCTCGAGCTTTGTTTGACCTTAGCGGAGAGAGCTGGAGAGATATCTCCAGCACTTCAGGAATTACGTTATTCCAGCTGCATTCACACTTGTTTCCCGCGAAGCTGCTCAGGGAGCAGCCCACCCCAAAAGGCTCGAGCTGAGACCATGACAGTGGCCACCACTCATTTTCACCTCCTTTCACCTTGGCGTGTTTGAATGGTGACAAAGCCGAACGCGCTCTCTCTGTGCCTCAAGAGCCGTGTGGCAACATTAGACCTCCTCGCACGGGCAGAGCGTTAACTGGGTGCCACGTGGTTGCACCACAGCGATGTACCTTAACACCACCAGCTCCATCAGCCCGAGCCGTCACCGCCGGGCGGTGCCACCCGGCCAAACGGAGAGAGATCAGCAAGGCTCACACAGGTCTGGCCACAGGAGGAGGTGGCCCCATGTCGCCGCGCACACCAGTCCCACATTCCCCTTGTTCCTGCTTCAGGAGCCTTCTCCTCAATTGCCCAAGATTCGATCCGACAGAATTAAAAGACTCTAATTTGCTTCCCGAAAGCCAGGACAAGATGGAAGAAAAACAAAACAAACGAACACATACACAACACCATGAAATCACAAGTTACAGTGGAATTTAGAGTATTTCTAATACCCAGCCTCCAAGCTCGAGCTATCTGAGTGGATTTCATGCCGATAAAAAGTCATTTATGATTTCAGGACCTGCACCAATCCAATACCTGATGTAAAGCAGATGATTACTTTCATTGATTCACGTGAAATATCTGTGCAGAGCTGTGGTGCGTCGTGGCTGTAGCATGCACAGGGTTTTTGATGCTTTAATAAACAAGCCATTGATTAGAAAACAGAGCCTGACACGTCAGACGTGTGTTTGTAGCTCTCCCTCTCCCTCTGCTCCCTGCAATTAGCAGCTTGGGGTTATTTTGCCGCTATGAAGACAGCCCCAACTCAAACGGGTGCATGATACTACACCCTCACAAGGTCACCTCTTCTCTCCAAAATGCTCCTCCTGGGATGAGCAGCCTTGGCTGGGGACATCTCGCACTGTCCAACACTGCCTGCGAATGCAGTACTGCAGGGGTTGGATCCCTGAGCAAGAGGGAGACGCAATCTTCGAGGTACTCAAGCACCAGAAGACCCCAAGTAAGGGCTACAGGGTCTGGCAGGGCTGGAAATGATCATGAAATGGTCATCTCGCTCCCAGCTGCAGGTTTCCAACAGAAACCTCAGGTAAAACAGCTCGACAGACAGCAGCTCAGCAAGAGAGATCTGCACGATGACAATTTGGTACGGTGCCTTTCCATTAAGCAACAAATCTACAGCTTTGTCAGCAGCACTTGTTTAAGTGAGCTGCCTCATTCTTGAAGTGGCGCTGGATTTCGAAAAACACAACCAGTGCGTAAGCCCTGCTGATGGACAAGAAAGAAAACACGATCTGAATTAAATCAGGTTCATCTGTCCATGCAAATAATCTTCATAATAGGGATTTACAGACCTAAAGTTCAGCTGTTACTCAGAGGTCCTTATCTAAAGTCTCCAGCATCTCCAACTTGTGCATACATCTGCATGGATATCATCATGTCTTTCTGTGAGTGACATATATACTTCTAAGAATACATATATATATATATATATATCAAGCCAGTCTAACACATGTCAAATTACTAATAGAATTGCTTTATTTTTCCTGTTAAGTAGCCCACTAAAACCTAATCAAAGCAAGCCTGCAATTACCACAGAAATGTAACAAAATATGGGACTTACATGGAACTTCACAATATTTCAGAAAAGTTTGTTTCCCGATAACTTTTTTCTTTTTTCAATACTAAGGTGAAAAATCAGATCCTAATATTTAAGAGGAGACTGGCAGAAAGCAGAGAAAAAGGAGCAGAAGGAGAACGAGGAGAAAAGGTAGCATTTATTTTAAATTTTTATATGACTCTCCCTCCAGTCTTTCTGGGGACAGAAATGTAATACATATGACGAGTTTAAAAAACTCCAGATTTTAAATTACAAGAATTTATCATGATAAAGAGGTGACTTGATCCATTTAAATTCAAATAGAATACGAGCTTTTTTTGGAAACATAATGTCTAAACCTTAAAAATGCATTAAATAACATAGGAGGTATTTCTGGGTAATGTCCGTCAGGCAGTACTCATCTGTGTTAATTCTGTTTCCCAAATGAAATAAAGTGCAACAATAAATAAGAGCTAACGTGTAATTCCATGTAAAGTCAGGACCAATCTGACCTTCCATTAAACTTGGTACAGCGCACCAAGTGCCATGCATTTTTAATACCTTTAAATAATTTAGGAGAAATAGCGCAGGCTTCAGACCGACAGGAAATAATCTGAGCTCCTAATTCTAGGAAACAGCCTATAAATGAGATTTGAGGAGGATGTAACGCGCGCAGCTCGCTCGCGTGGGCCCGCGCCGGGGCCGGGTTTCCCTCTCCGACGGGGATGGGGGAAGCGAGCAGTGGATCCGCGGAGGGAAGGGACGAGGGCAGGCCCGGCACGGCCTGCCCCGACCCGGGCAGTCCCGTGAGCCTGGATCCCTGTTTGGTCCAAATACCTCCTCCCACGGCTGCCGAACGTGAGAGGCGGTGGAGAAAGAGTCATCTGCGAGTACGGGAGCGCGTACGGCTCGGAGTCACCCTCGCTGAAAATAAATGGTGTTTATTTTCCAAATAACCGCGCGAGGAGCGAACGCTGCCTCCGCTCCCGCGGCTGCTCCATCCCGCGGCTCCCGGTGCGGGAGCAGCCGAGGCGGCCGCGGGCATGTCCAGGACAGCCAAACACGCCGGGATATCTCCGTCTTGGCCCGGTGCTCCCAGCCGTGCCCGTGCACCTCGCGCCGCTGAGGAAGCAGCCGCGGCCGCCCCTCCTCTCCCTCGCCGGCGGCATTCTGCTTAGCCATCAGTTTGCAGCAGGACCGCCCGTCTGAGGGCCCGGCATGGAACATTAAATATTACTGATGAGGGACTCGCTGCAGAAAACACCTACCTTAAATCACATTTTATAGCTTGTGTTATGCAGACTAAATAATTTAATAGTCCCTTCTGGCTTTAAAAAAAATCTCTGAGTTAGGGAAACCTACCTATTACTCAGCCAAGTGCACCACAGGTGGCAAATCCTTCTACCAAAGGAAGGACAAACTTGGCCTTGAAAAACCCATTTCTTTTTTAAAGCCAATCAAATAAAGCCCCATGTAACAGCCAATAGATAGTAAGTTTATGCTGCTGTGAAGGAGATCAGATCAATTATGATAAAGTCTTCATGCCTAAACCTTTTGATTGGTTTGTACTCGGCTCTGAAAGACTATGCCGTAAAATTCCCTTTATATTTCAAGGACAAATTATACAATAAAAATACAGATTATAGTACGAAACCAATTTAACTCTACTAAAAGTTGGAAGTACATAATCTACCACAGCGTTTCAGCAATTGAGCACTAAACATGAAAATGCGAGCGGTTACACGATGTCCTTGCTGAAAAGGGACCAGACTAGGATCAGCGGGCAAAAAGCGAGGCTCCTCTAAGCCTGAGGAGGACTAGTATTTTTTTAAAAAGGGTGTAACTGTGCTTAAATTCAGAGTAAGGGATTTCTATGGCAACTAGAAGTAATTTACAGATTTTATGGGTGCCAATTCCACAATGGACTTAAGCAGGATTACTTGTGGGAACACAAGTCACACAAGGCATTTCTTTAGCTGTGCTTCACATGCTAAATCCGCACTTTCTCTATCGTTCTCCCCCAAACCTGTGTTTACACGTGGCCCCCTCCCTGCAAAGTGGGCACCTTTGGAGGCCAACCACATCACCTCGTGTTTCACAGCCTCTAAGCCCCTTGGACTCGCCAAGCAAAAGACAAGCAGCAAAATGCAGCTTCCCCACCAAGAAAAGGAAACAAGAAACAAAGATATTACTTAGGAAAAAAAAAAAATCCATGACCTATGCAACATTAGGGAGATCAGCATCCAGTCCTGCTAGAACGTTCTCCTTTGAGCACGTACCACTAAGTAGCACCTCAGACATCCACAGTGATTTCTCCGACTGATTAATTCTCAAAGTCTGATGCAGCTTCAGCACTGGGTATCATTGCTGAGTGCATACAGCGAGGGTTGTGTTATGTTGGGGATGCAGATGCTCCTGGCATTTCCCAACGAGAAGGGAAGGACGCTCCCGGTTCTCATGCCGTGCTCTCGCGCTAGTGTGCATCAGGAAACAAGTGTGTCCAAAAGCTGTAACATTTTCTTTGCCTAATTGTTTCAGCTCTTAAAAAGTCAATAGTGGAAATGTTCATTCGGTCTTACTGGAAGAAAGCAGAGTTCTTCCCCTTTTACAAATAAATGGAGTGCAGCAGGTACAGTGCATTGTAGAGCAACTAAGCTAATAAACTATACAAAGTGTAATTTTTATTTCTACAAAGCATAATAATGCACACACACTATAGAACACCTCCTTGCCCTCCATTTTTAAATCAGGAACACACCTGTCTTCTTCTTTGCTCTCTGCCCATATAATTCCTCTCCACCACATCTTTCTTTAACATTCCAAATTTATAAACAGTTTCAAAGATGATTTAAAAAGAAAATCTATTTAGCAGAAAGATCCTTCCCTCCTTATACTGTCAAATCCGTTCCATCTTTCTATCAGTTACATATTTGGAATGCAAAATGGGCAATACCCAGGGAGCCAGTGACAGACTCAGAGCCCGGCCTCGGATGCCCGTGCGGTGATCGAGACCGGCGCTTTAGGATCATGGAGCTAACAGGGAAGTTCACCATTTTTCTGAACAGATGCAGCATTACCAGCATTTCATTTTCCAAGCATAAGGCAGGCAACTTTTGAGGAAAGGCAATATAAGTATCCCCAACTGGTAATAACAGAACCTTCTAAACAAAATAAAAACAAAGTTAGGTTTAAAATACCCTGTGCCTACTCAGGGAAAGAGAGTTCTTACAGAATGCCTTAAACTATCTAAATGCAGGCACAGCAACAGAAACAAACAAGCCCACTATGTGTATGAGGTCACTTTAATAACCGAAATTGCACATTTATCAAATCTCTAGACAGAAGAAGTAACAACTGTAAGAGTTTTATGTAGCATAAGTGAGTCGCAAAGCAGTAAGACTGATTAAAGCTTGCTTGAGTCTAGGGGAACTGAAATATGATAAATGTTAATGTGACAGAGAAATGTCAAAATAGATGAGGAATTATACATGCCAGCGAGGGAACTGAAACTAGCTGAGATTAACTCGGAGACAAAGATGAAATGCCAGATTGCCTAAAGCTAATTATCTGGACAATTAATGGGATGCCTGTGACTCGTTTTATTAAGTGCACAGCCTATTTGAGAAAGGACAAAGCTATCTGCCAGAGTCCCCGCCGATTTCCTTGGGAGAGGATGCTGGCAGTGAAGTGGAAGAAACCCTTACTCTAAGCCAGCTGCTAAAATATAGTAAAGCCGTGTCATGTGGTACCAAAATCACACCGCTCCCTTCCTTGAGCTGTCACTGATGTCAAAACCCAGTGCACATCTCATTTCCCAGCTCGGCAATTTGACAGGCATCCTAGGTAAGCAAAAATACACTCACGACTTGGCTGCTTACAAAATGCAGAGGTAAGGGGCTCTGGATCAACGTGCCAGAAATCGAAATGAACCTCCTCTTGTTCTCCCTCAGTTTTGTCGAGCCTAAATTTTAAAGCAATTCCTACCTCCTCCTCTTGCATACACTCAAGAGCTAAGCCGGGTTCCCAGACACATTCTGAGACCTGCTCCAGAGAAGCCAGGTTCAAATTTCTATTTACCTGTCAGTTTATGCGAGACCTAAACCCAAATACATAGATGGCATCAAGAGAGAATTATCTGAGCCTTTTGCTGAGTTACTGGTGTAGTACTGTATTAGTGCTGGGAAAGAGAAAGCGCACAACAGCTCCCGGGGCTAGATTTATTGAGCCGGACCCAGCCCAGGCTGGCACATTATGCTGCTTTCAGCACCTAGCCAGCCCCTTTGCACTGTGTGGATATGCGTCTTGGAACGCATTTAAGAAGCTCACGCTGCAGAAATTTCCAGAGTTGCCTTGATCTGCAGAGGAGGATGTGTTTCCACACAGGGGTCAGAAAGCCAAGGCTCTTTATTCTCTTAAAAAGCAGAATCCCTCAACAAGACATCACTGGCTGCATGATGGATCACAACCCACCGCTGCGGTTCTTGCGACAGACTCTTGGCCAGCTTGACATAATATTACCACTGTCCTAATGTTAAATTTTGTTTTTCTGTTTCTGTTTTTGTTTTTTGTTTTAACAAACATAACTCCAAAATAGACACTAGATTTTAAGTGAAGGCAGTCAGGCTTGCAGCAGGGCAAGGACCTTTCCATACCCATCCACAAGAGAGCACTCGTGCCTGCCCCACGTATTTTACGGACAGCGGGTTACAGAAGTTGTGCTTCCTGCTTTATTCACCTCACAGAGAGGAGGGCAAGGGATTGTGAACTGATTTTTAGGATTTTGGAGCTGAGGTGCCACCTCGGCACAAGCTTGTCTGGTGAGCAAACAGGATTTTGCTGACTGCTGAGCGAAATGGCACCGGGCACCAGTCTACATTTTGATGTAAAATGATTTTAGTAAAACCCCCAGTGGGATTTGCAGACATGTAGAATCCATTAAACATCATTCAACAGCATCGAGACCAAAACCTCTGCCGCTATCTGTGAAGCCCCAACTCCCAAACACAGCGGTCACAACAAGCAAGAGAGAAACCAGAGAAAAAGGGAGCACAGGAGAAGAGGCTCCTCCTTTTCCAAAAATTCTGCTGGAGTGGACTTAGATACTATTAGAAAAGACAAACCTTTTAGACAATACATTTTCAGTGTTGAAATACAGGGAAAGAGAGAGGTTAAAAGAAAATGCACGCACACATTTGGTTTGAATGAAGAAACTCTAACCATGAAAATAAATAAGGTATATACACAAGAGGGGGCCCAAAAGATACCCTTGTTGTCCCATTAATCATACTTATTGCAAAACTCTAATAATGTTATCTTTGGTCCCAGCTTCAGCAGCCTATAATTTAACATAAGCACTTTTTTTTCCCCAACATGTGACTCGGGTACTAACACTGCCGCTTTCATCCTCTTTTGTGCTTCTAAATTAGAAAACCCAAATGGCGTTTTTCTTCAGATATGAAATGCACGCAAGGTCACTGTAAAATAAAAGAGCAATTAACTTCATGAGTAAATTGTTGTACAGGAGTTAAACACAATTCTTGAAAAAGTGCATAAAAACTAAAATTCTTCCTACAAGTGACATCCCTTGTTCGGGCTGAAATGAAAAAATCGCAGCTCCAAAGATTCCTATTGAATTAAGAAAAGGAAAAATCATGGAAGATATTCCCCCTACCCACTAATTTGTTAGCTCTGCTTTTATTGCTGTGAGGCAGGAAGGCTTGCAGCACGATAGGTATGATACTGGAAAGCTGTCTATCTTCTGTGTCCTCTCGCCCTGCCAAAATAAGCCCAGTTTATTAGCATGACATTTCTGATTTTCCTTCCTCTATCAATTAAATAATGCAAATTCTGTGATTCTCCAAATAAAATTTCTTAAGAGATAGTAAAGACAATAGATCAGGATGGAATTGGTCTGTCTGAAGGAGACAAAGAGAAACTCACATTTGGAGAAAGCTAAGAGTCTGGAGTTGGTAAGTATTTTAAAATACAGAATTGTCTTAGCTCTGACCCTTTTCTAAAAGCAACCAAGATTTTGAAACTCAGTAAAATTAAAAGTATTATCAACACACAACTGACTATGAAACCAGCAAAGATAATTTATCTCTTTATTGCCATAGAAATCAGGTGAGGCATGCATAGTAAGTGGCATATTAAATGCAGTTATAAAACCCTGCTGAAATGATGTTCACGTCCTGACACGTGGCAAAAACAACCCAGCGAGGCAATGCAGACCTGAAGCTGGAAGATGGGCTGTGGTTATTCCGACACAGCGTACGACAGTACATTGCTATACATACAAACAGAAACTTCTGTAATCAGAAGTTCTGGAAAAATGTAAGAAATTATGAACATACACAGAAACAAACATCTACCTGAGGGCAGAGCTATGGTTATTTCAGCATCTGTAGTCACCACAATGTGGTGAGAATGGGTGAAGAGCACTAGCTTCTTGCATCACCTTTCTTTATCCTTGCACAGCAAGAGATTAACTGCCATAGACACAGACACTTTCCAGCTTTTCTTACATAGCTTTTCTTATTAAGCATCATGAAAATAAAGAATGAGGGGAAATGGGGCTAGATGAGACCCCATGAACATCCTGCCCCCAGAACTGCTTTGACCTGTACTCATCCAGGGCTCCTTAAACAACCAGTGCTGCAGATGCCAGGACTCCCATAACCAAGCCTTATAGCACTTGACTTGCGGTTGTCAAATTTTCTTAAAAAAAAAAAAACCCTGCATTTTCCTTGCTGCAACTTACTGCTCTTTCCCCTACCCACAGCAGAGACACAGAATACATTATTCCCTTTTCAGCTAATTTTTACACATTTCAGGGTCATGCTGCCTAGAGACTTCATTAAAGCTCGAACTCTTTGAGTTTTTCATACTACACCATACTTCCTAAATTCTTCACCATTCTTGCCACTAACCACTGCCCGCCTTTGCACCTTGCTTGAAGTGCTGTGCCCCAAATCAGAGACACAAATAGGCCATCTAAGTCCTTATCACTACCAACTAACTGAAAGATTAACTCATTAATTTTATGTGCAACGCTTTATGTAGGACAAGTTTTCTTCTTGCAACAGTTTGTCACTGTTGACTCACATCTAGTTTGGGACATTTTCTGACTTCCAAATTACAGAAGAGAGATCCTTTAGGGAGCTGCCCACAGACCGAGCAATTAATTATCCCTGCCTAAATGCCACCCTTCTCATTGCCCCATGGAGCTGCATTCTATTTATTCCTACTAGTTTCTTCATCTTCTTGCGACATTTCTCCTTTCCATAAGCACTGCCTGGAGCCAGGCTGGGGGGATGACACCGTGACCCACAAATCCCTTTGCTCCTGGAACACTTAATGAATCATCAAGCCAGAACAAGTTGGCTGGTTAGGAAGCAGCATCAGTCCAAGAGTGCGGTCCTGCAGGACAGCACATCAGCATCCGAAAGGCTGGGATTGGGCCACCCTCAATTTTAGGTGTAATTTTGAGTTTATTTGTGCACAAATGAGTTTACTCGTGCAAACACCCAAAGGCACCAGCTTTCTGAGCGTGCTGCTCTGCAACAGAGTAAGTTACACTGTTCACAGAGAACTACTCTTCATCAATCACTTAAGTAAGGAGAGAGACCAATACAATCTCTTTTCTTTCTCTTTCCCCACACAGCTCATTTTGCTCCTCCTGGAGGTAAAGAAATGAATTACAAATAGACTTGTAGGATGTCCCCTACCAGCACACAGCACACAGAGGGGAAATATTTTTTAACTGTAAGTATGTTGCTAGGATGCACTTTGTTTTAACATATTCATTCTAAGCATAGAATTAATCATTTGATGACAACAATAAACAGAAATAACAGAGATAAATAAAGATATCTGCATTTTCATTTGCATGTATACTAACATGAATGTGACATACAGTAAAAAGATTTGAATAGCCCTGATTTTATCGGTAGGCAGTACCTTTTTTTTTTTTTTTTAAAGAAAAAAAAACCTCAAAACAGAAACCAACACATATTTAATTTTTAATAGTTACAAAGTTTAAATGTACTAATTCGGTAGCCTACTCACACAATCCAGTAAGGAGAGTTTGTTCAAGTTTGTTCAAGGCTGTTATAGATTTTTTTTGTGTTGTCCAAGATCCAAACCAATGAAATTCAAATGAGGATTGAAATTGGCAGGAGTCAATTATTGCTGCTATGAAAAAGGATAGTTTACGATAATAAATAGAAAAAAAATAGCATTATACCTTTTGATCTGACGTAAGTTAATATTCTCATTAGAAAAGTTTAAAAGTAGCCTATATTCTACACTATCACAGGGAAAATTACATGGTGATCTAGGAAGAATAAGGTCATTTTCAACGTTCAGGTTATTTGTGCTTTTCCCCTGAACAGAAAAATACCCATATACTCACATCCCCTATTCTGCATGTCACACATTTAACCTTTAAACTTTGAATATCAGACACTAGAGTTGCTTTAGGCTCGCAGGAACTACTCACAGTCTATTCATTGAAGGAAGGGGAAATTCCACAGAAATGCCTTTTATGGGAGTGCTGAAGGAGCAGCGGCTTCCCTCACCACTTGCTTGACCACAAGAAATTCAGATATCCTCATACTAGGAATTTACACAGAGGCTCAGAAGATCTACCAGGACTCGTGCTTCATGGATCCTCTTCAAACAAGTTCCTGCAGAAGCCCAACCTAAAGACTGTTCCTATATCAGCTTTGACTTTCTTCCTGATTCATATTGTTCAGCGCAGAAAAAAACCTAGCATGTTTCCTTAAAGACCATGTCTCAGTGCAGAAGTAACATTTAAACCTGTTTTTAGCAAGGACTGCTAGTTTCTCAGGCTCACCACCCTCTCAAACCGTAAGATTTCTGCATGCAAAGGCCACAAGTAGTGTTTGATTTCACACACAGCAGATTGAGCCCTTGGATATACAGACAAAGGTGATTTCTACGACTTCCTGGAAGTCCTCCCCATCCTGAGCACACATAGCATTTCCTGAGCTCAGACACAGACAAGTTTTGAGTGAGATTTCAGCTTTTTATTCCCCATCAGTCTCCCAGGAGCAGCCTCATTTCATTCTCACAGTCATTTTGCACTGATTCTGCTCTGTTCTCCAGGCTATCAAGTTCCACTCCATCAAGTTCCATTCCAGTCTTCCCTGCTAGAGTTTCCTGACACACTCGGTGGGACTAGCAAGGGCTGCATTTCCTGCACAGTCCATGCGTGATTGAGAGCTGCCCCAATCCCAACAGCGCAGGATGGAGACCTCAAAGGCCTCATTCAGCCAGACTCCACACACAACAAAATATTATTGGGAGCAGCTACAGAGATTTTACTACTTAGATATCCCTTCTGAGTCTGAGTTCTCAGAGCAATGGGTGCAAAGGGGCCCTTCAGTTCTGGCTCTACTTAAGTTTCAGAAAGCAAGGGCAAAGTAGGATACAACCAGCAGGATCCTTGCTGCATTTAAGCCAGCAACTTCATTATAATTTTAAAATATTTTCATTAATGACTTCTTTTGCAAGCCACTGCTGCCAGCGGTTTCCATGGATTCTGACATTGGATATGCACAGCACAAAGGAATGCTGAAGAAGTTGGAGGGATGGGGAGCCTGTGTGTGCTACAACTTGCTCTCCTTGAGCAAGGCAGAGGGAATGGGGCACAAACATCTCAGGATGGAGACCTGCAAGAGCAGGTCGCCAAAAGGAGCAGAGTTTGGGTTACTTTTGTGCCCTGCCAGCCCACATCACCTCTCAGGAATGCACCAGGAGAGCGGAACTGGATGGAATATGCTTCCCATCCCCACGTTAGCCTCACCAGCAGCCCCACCATGCCCTCAGCTCTGGGTCACTTCTGCATTGGGATGCAGGCACCGCCACCCCAACCCTCAAAGACGTGCAACAACTACATGGATTCCAAGACTACAGCTCAGCTTTCGCTCCAGGGGAGGCATTAAACTGAGGCTAAGCAGTAAAGACAATAGCACAAAGCACAGCGCTCAAGATGATGGCAGGCCATTTATTTCTTTCACGGCAAACTCGAGTTTACAGTTTGATATAATCTGCAAAAGGGCCTGCTGATTGCTCTAATTTTCGCCCCCAGCATCTCTAAGTGAGTGCTTGTTTTGACAACCACTTTCTGCCTGCGGACAGAAACAACCTGGGGCCACCATCTCACATCACACCAACTAGGGAAAGGATGCACGAGAGGGGAGAGCAGACCAAAATGTTTTCAGGAAACTCCTCAGATTTTTCTGGCACTCCTCCCTAAAGAGGTAGGGTTGAGCACACAGAGCAGATCCCGTTTACCTCCCTCAAATATGAGATCAGGGCCAGGTTTCCCATGTGTCTGGCTCAGGACTGTGCTCCTGCTCTCATCAGGGTTGGGGATCACATGGATCCAGGCTTTAGACTGTAGATGTGCCAGGCTTACTCAAACAATGCACCACAGGCAGACTTTCTGATGGGAAGTAACGGCGATTCTTTAATAAGATTTAGGAATTGCAACACTTGAAATTAAACCATGCTTGGAAATGTGAAAATTGAAAAGTGGTAACTGATGGGATTTACAGACACTTTCCTTCAAAAGTTATTACACACATACTCCAAGTCCTTTCCCATGCTCTAAGAAATATCCCTCTTAACAGTGACAATGAGAATGTATACACTTAGATTGAAAGATGATCAAGAAAGCTTCTGTTAAGATATTTTTAATGAAAGTAAAGACTTCCAATTATGGGCTAGAGTCTGCAATAAATGACATGACAGCTAATGACATGGTGGGGCTGTGTACCTTGCTCGATCTAGGCTACGTTGGTGACAACAACTGTAAGGCAGGAAACTGAATCCCAACTCAGTGACAAGAAAGAAAGAGCAAAAGACACATTTTCCAGTATCTATTGTAATGCAAGATATTATAAGATTATTTCAAACCAAAATTAGCACAGTTCAAAAGATTTTAGAGCTCAAAACACATTACAAAAGAGCCAGGTTGCAAGTATATTCCTAGCTAACCTTCACAATGTTTTGCATTTGTTGAATAACAGTAATGATTCTCAGAGCTATTTTTTTTTTTTTTAAGCGCTTTCAAGCCCTGTATTTCAAGTCTATATCTGTAAGGATATTCTTGCTGTAATATAAATGAACTGATCTATCTTTTTTTTTTGTGTGTGTGTGTGTGGACTAGCATTTGCATGTGCCCGGCTCACAAGGCATAGGTCTGCAATTTCTTTACCTTCCCAGATATGTTAATCACTATTTTGTTCCCTCCACCCCTCTGGTTTATCGAAGTCCATAGCAAGGGCTAAGCTGCATACTTAAATAAAAGCTATCCAGTGTCAGCATCTATATCGATACCATAAGTGGCCAACACAACTCATTGTATACGGTACATAACTTCAAAGGTGTTCCCTTTACAAGTGTCAAATGGAAGGTGCTGTGCATATCAAATACGAATCCCTCAGTAATGTACTCTGTCCCATGTCAATAATTCAGATGAGATCTTTTCCACATGTGGGAATTATTATGTCTCTTACAGGAATCCCAGAAGTTTATACTTCTAATATACTTAATACTAAAGGGAAATATTTCAAAATTTCCTTTAAATGCTCACTGATAGCAAGATCTACCAGGAATTTTGTGATCCTACAAACTCACTGAAGGAATTAGCATAGATAGCAAAATGCATAAGGAAACAATTTCTATTTTGCTTCTACATATCAAAATTAAAATGGGGAGTATGTGTATCAATATGGTCACAGTATGATATGAAATAATCAGTCTCAAGATTCCTTCCTTCCCTCTTGTCAACCTCGGCCAAGTCGGGAGCTGCCCATTTCAAGCAGCAGAAAGCCTCGATCCTTCTGCCTCTCTTCAGTGCAACAGACCAGGAGCAGCCTGCACCCTGCTCCCACAGCACAGGGAGATGCTGAAATCCTCCCGCTGTCTCCATCAGGCACTTTTCTTCTAACATTAAAAGTATTTCCAAGAGCAAATCAAGACTTTTGACACAGTAGCACCAGGACAGATGCAGCCAGAGGTGGAAAAGCCAACTCTTTCTCCGGCTCTACAGTCTTGGGCCACCTCAGCCTGCTCAGGTGCCACAAAACACCCTACAACAGCTTTCCTTTTACACATGTCAATGTGCCGAAACTTTAAAGAAAGAGGTCTCTTCAGAATAGATAAGATAGTGTTTGAAGGCTCTGAAGAGGAGGCAATTTGGAAGTTTATACAGGCTGCCATTAGAGACATCATTCTGATGCACAACATGATTTACAAACTGATTTTGTCCAGGTGCCATCTGGGTCCCTCTAAGAGTGGCTTTGTGGCTATCTGGCTATGAGAAAAGCTCAATGATTCACTCTCCAGATCACACAATAATCTGTCCTGTGCCAGGGCCTCTCCTGGGTACACTCTGCTCGTTCGTAGGCTCTGATAGTGACGTTCTATCAATATTTTTCCATTTAGCCCAAATTATTACTTCTCTCTCTCTCTTTTTTTTTTTTTTTTTTCAAATTATGAACAGCTTTAAAAGCTTTCTTGCTTTTCCTGGGAGCCTATGGTGCAAACTTAATTCACGAGTTTATTCTACATTGGATTATAAATGACATTTAGTGATGTGACGGACAATCCTGGCTCCGCAGTATAAAGATGATCTCAGCGTCTTAGTCCTCATTTTACTAATATGCTGGACACAGATCAGCTTTGTAAGAAGGCTGCTGTGTGCATTCTGATTAATAATTGTGAAGTTGTTTTCAAAAATTTAGAATTGCTGTTCACATTCCCAAATGAATCTATACTAGCAGTGCATTTTTTAACATTTATGAAAGTATGTTTAACTACCATGCAGGGGTTCATGGGTCATATTGCTCCAAAAATCAAGACAAGCTCATGTAAGTCACAAATTAAAGACTCCTTTTCCTTAATTGAGACAATATCCTCTGGAAATTATTCCAAGATTCACAGAAATTTCAAGTTCCTTCCGCAATAGGTTTTTTCTTGGCATATACAAATAAAAATAGTCTTGTTGACTGGAAGTGAGAGAAGTATTGTTTGCTCAACAATTAGCCTTTTGTTCCCCTTCCAAAACAGATCAAAGGAAATGCTTTCAGACTGAAATCTAATGACCAGACATGAGGTATTCTAACTAACATTTGAATTTATTCTCCACTTAAGAAGTGAGATGTACAGATGTAACTCCCAATCCTCGTGACCAAATAGCGTTAAAGGCAGATGTCAAGACAGGCTTTATAGATGCTCAGTATAGAAAACTGTTTGCTTTTCAATCCAAGCACCTGACTTCCACTTGAACATTAATACAACATCCAAGCACCTCAGTGAAAAGGGAAAAAATGAGTGTCCTGAGTTGCACCATGACCTGTGGACATCCCCAAGAACTGGGACTCCTCCTCAAGGTGCTTCCTCTCTGCTCTCACAAGAGGCTGTGCCATACCTCATGATGTCAGGCTCCCTCCTCCGAAATGCAGAGGGGTGGCTCTGCAGGCAGATTTCGGCAGCTACTAGCCCTGGGATACAAATCTTGTGCATTCCTGGGCTCTGATCACTTCTGAGCCCACTCTTCATATTGACAGTGTAGACAGCACCAAGCATCAGTCCAGTCAATGAACAGCAACAGGCTCAATGCTCATTATCTCATTGACTCTTCATGGCTAACATTGAAAAATAACCTATTCTAAGGGAGATCTATCACTCGATACAGTCAGCTAGACAGTGTGGTCATTTAGGTCTAATGACATCAGACTTTAGTCCTCATATGGCCATGGTGAGCCCAACAGTGAACTTCTCAGTAACTGCAGAAATTGCTCTGCAGCTTCAGGCATTACTGTTCATCCTTTTTGCAGGAAACGAGGGGACTGTTCAGCAGGAAGAGGGGCCATGGGAAGTCTCAAAGAATTGGAAGCCAACAGGATGAATTTACCTTGGGGTATGGCACATCAAAGACAGGTCACACTTTTGTACAAAATAAGAGGAAGAGGATGTTCAACCCCACTCCAGCAAACAGCTAAAATACAATTCTCTAGGCGAAAAGCAAAAAATCTTTTGAGCTGTTTTTAATTACAGCATAGTTTTGAAAATCTATACTTTTTGTTTTTCACGGCCTTTAAGAACAGTACAGCCTTTCTGGAAGGTTGTAGACCCAAGATAAACCATACATGAAATTTTTTCTTTTTGGAGGAAAAGTACAAAATATAGTCCTACTTTCTTCTCCCGCTGAGCGGCAACCAACCACTCAAATCACTGAAGAATGCAATCTGCAATTTTCCTCTAGATGAAGAATATAGTGATTTTTTTGTACATATGCACCTTACTGTGGCTTTCCATGAGTATAATTAATATCTCTAATATAGCTAACAAAAGAAAAACTTTTTAAAAACACAAGCCAAAAAAAACGGGATTTAAAGCTTAGCAAGCAGAGAGAGGAACAAAATG
>JAVCKT010010258.1:0-14394 GCA_032273925.1 Rhynchotus rufescens | reverse complement strand
GAATTCTTGACATTTGGGAAAAAATCACTTCTCACATTCAATATTAATTAATATTAAACTCAGTAAAAATTCTTGATAAGCTATAGAAAATAAAATACTAATATATTCTGTAATCATCTAATATTTTCTGTTAATATTATAAAAAAATTATACTTTAGTTTACAAATAAATGCAGTTTTAAAACCTTGTGTTGATGGGAGAGGAAGTAAAGAAGAAGGAATAGGACTCTTCTCAGTTAATGCTTGGTGAGATTTATTTAATTTAAACATAATAAAATTATTTTTACTGTAAGGGTGATCAAACACTGGGACAGATCACTCAGATTGGTTACAGGGTCTATATACTTGGGAGATATTCAAAAGCTGGTTGGATGCAGCCATGAACAACCTGCTGCAGTTGACTCTGCTTTGAGCAAAGAACCTGAACACTTCCAGATGTTCCTTCCAGCCTCAACTGTTCTGTGAAAAGTATGAGAAATCCGAAGCACAAATTTTATTTATTTTCAATGACATTTGAATCGATAAAATTAATTCTCCATCTAAAATCTAATGCTTTATTTTACAACATGAACATTTATTCATATATTTACAAACTAAGGAAACTTCTGATAAAAAAAAATATTATCTTGATGAATAATTCAGAGTGAAAAGAAATGTTTGAAGTCAAGGTTGTATTTTGAACTGAGGCCTTGTAGTCCGAGAAGGTCTTTTACTTTTCAAACTACAATTCAAATTGCAGGCCTCTAGAAAATTAATTTGGCTACTAGTACGTATTATGGAATAGTTTCACAGTCTTAAAGGATATTAGCTGCAAAGTATCCTTTGCAAATGAGACAGATTTTAATGCAGAATTGTTGAATGTTGAAAGCTTTTCCCTAGACTAATAGTTACAATATTGTTGGTGAAATGTTTAGAGGGCAATAGATATTAGAGGCCTTGGACCTCATTGATAATGAGGTAAGCTTATGTAATTAAATCAGTCCTTGACCAGTCACTAAATAGGTCAATAGACAGCAGAGGATGAAGCAGAACTGAAGCTAATTTGGCTCCCTCTGATCCCCTGAAAAAGGATCTTCTTTTCCACGGTACTCTCCTTGGACTCTGAAGGAAATGAAAGGAAAATTAGTGCCTTCCTCCATTCACTTGAGAAATAGTATGCAATATGCAAATATAGTTCCTGAGAGCTATGGAAGAATTCCAACCTCCACTAGTGTGTGAAATTCATAAGAAATTGCCCCCAAAATTAGGGGCGTTTAGCCCACTTCATAGAGAATTTTGAGGTTTTTTTTTTTTTTTTTGGCTACAGTGCTTATTAGTTAATTATCACTCAATAACTTACTAGGCCAGTGACTACTCCTTTCATTTAATTTGAGATAAGAAAGCATTTACAGAAGCAATCCCCTAAGTTTGCATAAAACCTTAAGCATAGTGAATACAGCAGCATCATGAACAGGCTTTTTTTTTTTTAATTAATGGAGAAACAGGAAAACCAGAGAGAAATTCACCTCCTTTAAAGAGTTCACTTCCAAGATAGGGCCATTAGGATAGATAGATAGATAGATAGATAGATAGATAGATAGATAGATAGATAGATAGACAGATGAGTCAAACTTTAGAAATGTGTGTTTCCATTAATTTTATAGGTAGATTATACCAACTAGTTCAAGCTTAAATGATAAACTTTCAGACATCTAAATTTCTCTCAAGGGAAAGAAATCTTACCACTAATGTTAAACACTCTCATTGAGAATTTAGATGGCCATAACTTTTTCATGTCTCTTACCAGGATAATTTAGGACTTTTTAGTTTTAGTTGAATAATTGTGCAGTGAAAGTAAATCATCATTGTAAAAGGATCCCATGTTTCTTCTCCTTTCAGCGAGGGATCAGAAGCCCCAAATCAAAGACATTAACCCAACGTTAAATAATAAATATTACATATTTTAAAAATAAACAGTTTGCATGTGAACCACAACAAATTTATTGGAACTAAAATCTGGTTTTGCAGGAAAACAAAAGTTTTACAGATACATGAAGAAAAAAAATATTATTTTAGTAAGCACATTTTTTAACACCATTTTAAAATGTTATCCTCTGTGTGAAGAAAGCAATGAAAGAGATTTCTCTGGCTAATGACTTCCTCGGGTGTCAGTGAATTTCAGCTTTCTGCCAGCCAAACATTCTGATTGAGAGAAATATATGCATATTAGCATCAGCTTAGGAATAATAAAAAATACCCATTCTTCACACTGAGTGAGTATCTGAAGTGATTTCCCAATGTCACCTCTTTCCTATTCTCTCCAAAGGACATTGTACCTACTTTTTGCTTTGCATCTCTGTACTTAGAGAATGGAAAGGAAATAGCAAAAAGAGAAAATACATCTGTGAATCATATAGCTAGAAAGACCATACTGAATCTTTTAATGGAATCCTTGAACAGATGCCTCACTTGTATGACTCACTACTTTTTTCTTAACCTCAAATACATTATTTCATGTGAAAGGACGATGGAAAGGAGATGAGGGGAAAAATAAGGGAAAAAAAATAATAAAAAGAGAGAGACCAATTAAAGATTAAGTCTTCTTTCTAGAATACTAAGCATTAACAATGATTACTCTTTCCTACCATACTGCAAAGACTATATTCTCTAATCCTGGAATTAGAGGCTAAATTTGTTAGTTATGGTTCATTTGTAATTTAATTAGCTTCAAATTACCATATCTCTATGTGAATTGATAACATCCAAAATGGTACAATAATACCTGAACTCTATACATAATTCCATAAAAGAGGGAGGGAAGGAAGAGGGAAGGAAGGAGGGAAGGAGGGAAGGAAGGGAGGAAGAAAGGAGGGAAGGAGGGAAGGAAGGGAGGAAAGAAGGGAGGGAGAAAGGGAGGGAGGAAGGGAGGGAGGAAGGAGGGAGGAAGGGAGGAAGGGAGGAAGGAAGGAGAAAAAAAAAGTTTTTTTGCATGGTCACAGTCAGATTTTCTCTGGATCTAATGGCTTGATATCTGTAAGATTTGTGTATCTTGCCATTGATACAATAGTATGATACCTATCTGGGTCATCTGTGATCAGGCTAAGAATTACTTCAATGTCTTACATTGCTCACAGCAGTACAGGTGTTTTCTATAAAGCGTATCGTTACAAACTGTGAATATGGCAAACCCATAGTAGGTTCCTGCTTGGGAAATTTTGAATTGCGTTGCTTTATTTCTCTGATAATAGTTTTTAGTCTTCAGTATCATTCTCTTCAGCATCACCCAAAGATGGAATTTCAGTGACTTCCAACTGGCTACCCTAGAATTACATCAGGATCTGTCATACAAAGCAAGCTTTACTATAAACAAATAAGAAATACTACACAGCTTGCCCCACACCTACATTAGAATCATGTCTACTCTACTCAGCTCTGGCGAGGCCGCACCTGGAATACTCTGTGCAGTTCTGGGCTCCCCAGTACAAGAGGGATGTGGAGCTCCTAGAAAGGGTCCAGTGAAGAGCAACTAAGATGATTAAGGGAAAAGAACATCTCTCGTATGAGGAGAGAATGAGTGAGTTGGGCCTGTTTTTCTGGAGAAGAGAAGGCTGAGAGGGGATCTAATTAACGTGTAAGTTCAGGAAGGGAGAATGCAGAGAGGAAGGGGACAGGCTGTTTTCATTGGTGGCCAGCGATAGGATGAGGGGTAATGGTCATAAGCTGAAACACAGGAAGTTCCATTTCCAGGTGAGGAGGAACTTCTTTACTGTGCGGGTGACAGAGCAGTGGAACAGGCTGCCCAGGGAGGTTGTGGAGTCTCCTTCTCTGGAGGTCTCCAAACCCGCCTGGATGCCACCCTGTGCCCTATGCTCTAGGTGTGCCTGCCTGAGCAGGAAGGTTGGACTTGATGATCTCTAGAGGTCCCTTCCAACCTTAAAGATTCTGTGATTCTGTAAGAGTTGATAATAAATAAGGGTACTGGCAGATTAGACTTATAGATCAAACATCTGGCAGGTGACTGTGTATTCACACATAATATAGAAAATCCTTTGAGTTTCCACAAATAAATTATTTTGGTTATGATTCAGCACTTGAGGGAGCTCATAAGTAAAACATGCTTTTTTAACACCTAGAGCAAAAAAGAAGTTTAAAGGAAGTACTTAAATGCCACAGGTACACTGTGGAAGAAACTCTTCATCACACAGAATCAGCTTTGCTGAATTAAGATGATGAGAATGCAGCTGAACGGAGTGCTTTGTGAATGGGGAGCAATAATACCTGAATGCTAATAGTTTACAGGCAACAGGAGAGGTCACTAAGCTGAAGAAAACTCCATTCCCAGGGACTAAGACTGGAACTTGGGGGGAGCACCACACCAGAGCTGTGCTTTATTTGCACTTCCTTATACAACCAGGAGTCAGGATAACAGTGAATAGAAAAACCTTATGCCTTACTTCTTTAAAAGAGATCATAGTTGCTTTTAAGTAGGTCTGGAAAAAACACCAGAATATGAATTATTTTATTTTGCTACTACAGCTAAGGTAATTACAGCCCTCCCGAGAGGTATATATACCTGAAGGACCTTTGCTGATTACAGTGGCACTTACTAAAGGAATTAGGAGAGCACAAACAAGCAAAGATAAAGCTAAATTTAGCCCTGGACATTGCATATATATCAGAGTGAAACTGGAGTGCAGCTCATAGCCTCTTTAGAAAGAGGGTGGTCATCAGCAGGTCCTACTAATACGGGACTTAATTGCTAATGGTTGGCACCTGCAACCAATTAGGAGCCAGAGTATATATAGTGGGTGAGCAGCCAGTGCAGCTCTTCTGCTTTAGGAAGCAAGCTGGCAATCTAGTTGTTGTCAGGAGGTATCTTCTAGAGCTTTCTACCAGCCCACAGAGGTAAGTGTTGGACTTTGGTTGTTAGCGTTCAACAAAGAGTCCTGTGTGTTGCCTGCCTTCATTCTGAAGGATTTAATTATTTATTGCATTAGTAATAAATAAATGAAGCAGTGACCCTGTGGTAAGGCCTTGAGTTGGTCAGAGCTCTGTGGTGAGTCAGCCTGGGTGTTGCCTCCTTCATGGGTGTTTCTTTGAGGACAAAAAGACTTTAACTCCCCCAAAACTAGACTTTATGGAAGGAAACTGAATAGGGAAGAGAGAAATAATGGTGCATTACCCTGTTGAGGAATGCTTCTAGGCTTGGTTTTTGGTCAGCTAGGCGGTTTTCTGAGTTGTGGCAAATTCTGTGTTATGTTGAAGTGTATAACACTGAGTCTGCTCAGTTAGGATCTACTCAGTTAGGGTCTACTTCTCCTCACATGCCTTAGTCTCTCACTGGTGTTGCAGAAAGCTTCTTTCCTGCAGCAGCCGTGGATCTGGAAATAACCACAACACTGTCTCCATGTGACCGAGCTCTTCTCCAGGTGTATGAAAGAGGCAGTGGAATTCACCAAGACCCTTGTTCTGTCTGGTCTGTGCAGCAGCCCAAGTGACCTACCTTATTTATCTGTACCATATTGTTAGTCTTTCTCATGCACATCCTGAACAAAATGTGCCAACCAAACCGTGCACAGCAAGAGTGGAGAAAATACCCCTCGAACTCTGCTCTGGCTGTTACGGGAGACAATTATCAGAGTTCTTCACTTGCAAATTTTGCATTTGTGTTCGGCAGCTTCCCACAGTCTCTTGCTGTCACATTCATTCAGCAGGCAGGATGGCATTGATAGAGTTCAGCGTTTTGGCTCGTTTGCGGCTGTTCTGCCTGGAGACTGGATGTACAGTGTGCAATAGGAATTAAACCCGAATCCTGCCCTCCGAGTCATCCGCTTTTACTTGAAAGCACTGCTTGGACTCTCCTTGTGCCCCTTTTGTCCTCAATCAAATGCAATTTGAAAACAAAACAAAACACTTGAAATGGCAATTTCTGGGCTTCCCCTTGCTGTGCTCTTCCTCCTTCAGATGCTTTAAAAAAATAAAAACTAGCTTAAAAATCCTGGTTTGAAGCTTCCTTCACCCTTCACTTATTTATCTTTAAAGCAATGCAAAGTGAGGCTATATATTTTTTATGAATTAATTTGTTTTGTTTGCAGCTGGTTATCATCCTACTCCGGAATATTCATGTTACATTTCAGAGAGCGCTGTGCCATTTTTCTAGATGTTATCATTATGGCCTTTTAGTTAAGAATTACCACTACTATTACAGCAACTACAAGGAAATGCACTCCCACTCATTGCTGTGATAAGGTTCCTCACATCCTCCTCCTTGTGATGGTTTCCTTCATGCTCCACTTCTGCCATGGAGGCATGTTTGCAGCAATGATAACAATTTTCAAAAAGAAACCAATAAAATGTGCCCCTCTCTCCCTGTAAGGATTGTGATTTCCTCCCAACAAAACTGTCCCTGGTGCTAGTAACCACATCTAGTAGAAATGATTAGAGATGGGTGACAAACTTACAGCAAAACTGGAAATATTTTCCTCGTCATCAGTTACATGAAAAGCAAGGTGGGGGGGAGGACATGTTTTTCTCTCCTTTTCTGCTTGATAGAATACTTTGAGTTTTAAGATATGGGAGTATAACTTCTGAATAATGTTTCTATTAAAATATCAGCCAATTTTTAAAATAGAGAAAATGCATTCTTGATGGCAATCAGATGTCTGTGTCCATTGGTTAGCATCATTAACGGGGATGAGAGAGTTTGCCTTATACAAATAAAGAGGTGGAAAGAAATACTGTTGCTTTTTGAACAATTCTTTAGGAGGAAATTTTTGAATAGAGAGAAACTGTTTGCCCCTAAAGGGGCAGGGTGGCAAAAATGAAGATAGATCAGTTTTCAAATATGTGGAGTTTTAGATTTGTTAAATATCCAGTAATTCAGTAGGTTATTGAGATCTGCTTGAAATATTTTAACAAAAGAAAAAGATTATGTATCCTTTGTCCTATGCAATAGGCTTGGTCAACTCAAAGAATATTGAAGTACTGATTCAGTGGCCTTGTGTTGCATCTTACGGTCTTGAGCCTTTTGTAGGTGGTTTCTGCTGGGAAAGGGAAGCAGGTGGGTGCTTCTCCATGGTGGTTCTTGAACTGCTGCTTTTCACTGTGTGGTTTGGTGGAGTTAGCAGGGTTGCTGGAGAGACCTGCTATTCTAGTTATGATCTTGGGATTGCCCACTTAGCTGGATGCTTGCAGGAGACAACTGCAACAGCAGGTTGGTGAGCACATTCTCATGCTTCTGTCTTCATCTGGGTCATGAACTCATGGTCAGGATCTGCTCCTCTACCTCCTGTGGTTGTGCTGCTCTTTTTGGAGTTCACTCTGACATGTTCAATGAATAGAAACTGGTTCCTGTTCCAGATATGTAGGAGCTTTCAGGAGCTGGATTTCTTCTGGGATCTTGTGTGCCATTCATTTTGGGACATGTCTGTGCTGGATCATGTGCAGATGGACAACAGGGCCGTATTAGTGCCATAGGTAGCGTTGGCTGCATCCCTCTGCTCTACCATGGGATGCATTTTGGAAAGGAGGCCAAGTGGACATCCTGGGACCCTGCTCCCTGGGGATCAAGCCAATTGGTACACAAAAAAAGTGCTAGTCTTAATCTGGAAGTCTTTAAGTACTTATAATGAAAATAAACAGTGTCTAACCAGCTATTCTCTAGATTTTCATGCAATATATAATTTCCCCCTACTTAGATCAAAGAAGAAAACAATAATTGGTTGGACACTTCTTTTAAGGGCAAGCCTGCTGTGGAATAATTAAACTATTATTTGAGTATCGTTTACAGATTAGTTTCTTAAGAGGTGTACTGCTTTGAAACACATTTCCTGTTGAAAATGGGTGTATATATCATCTATTCAGTATCGAAACCTGAACAGGCAGAGTTCATGAAATACTGCCCCTCATAAGCAGAGGTGCATACATAGTGGTTGTGTTTGAAGGAGGTTATCAACAAGAGAGCAGAAAAATTAGGGGTGAGGTATGCACTGGTCTGCAAAGTGATTCTGATGTGACTTAATACTCAGATAATGTCTGGAAGTCATTTAAATCCCCTAGTAGTGGTTAAACAGAGGAAAAGCTAAAATAGTTATGTTGTAAGAGGAATGTTAGCCAATTCATTGCTGGGTGGGAGGAATGTAAAGGTGTTGAACAATTTGGGGAAAATGTGCCTGCACACACTCTTAAGGCATTATTTTAGTTAAATAGCAGACCTGCAGACCTTTCCTTGAGTTGCATGTACTTTGGTTGCACTTCAGGGAACAAGGTTTATCAAGAGAAAAGGAAGGTGTTTTTTTATAGCACAATAAATGTCCAAGTTGATACTCAAGGCTGAAAGTGGATTTTTCATTTTTATACTTTTTTTATTTTTAAATGAAAATACCTCATGTATTATATGGCTGTAATAAGTAAAACATCAGGTCCTTAACATGCCATGCCATAAAACATGATCTAAGCTATATGAGTAATAAAGTATGAACCCAATTTTATACAATGCTATTGTGATTTGCATTTATTGTCTCAGTACTGGAGTATGACTGTGGTTTTTGTTTAAGCCCACCTTTTTCTGACTGAATTTTCTATAGTAACAAGTGGTGTGATTTTTTTTTAGGAATTTTTAATGGTCTGTTACACTATTTCTCCATGGCTTATATGACAATGATTTAAAAGTTTGAATTTCAATTTACTGAGCTGGGTTTAAACATTGATGCTCTGTAGTCTTTTGTAGATTCATACACGGGAAAAACAATGAATGTAAGTGGAAGTGGTGAAATAAAAAGGGAGTGTAAGAGACCTTGGCATCCTGTAGGCACCAGCATCTAAATAGGATATTTCAAATGCTTTTGTAGCATAGGGGACGTCTTGAGTACCTCCAACTGTGTCTTTGGGCCTATGTCAGGAGGTAAACCAGAGCTAAAAATAGACAAGTATGTGCATCTGGAGGTGCTAACTGTTAGGTTGCTAATGTCTAGGGCTTGCGTTGCTTCCAAGTCAATGTAAAAGGCAACTGCTGGGGTAGGAGGAGTGCGGGAGTAGTCAATGTGGGGTGAAGGTTTTGAGGCTCTTGATCTTGGGCTTACTAGGAAGAGGAGAGTGTCAGGAGGCCTTGAATCTAAGGGAATAATGTTGGGGATTTGATTGAAATGCCATGTCAGAAGGATGTCATGAGCATCCTGGGCTCTGATCCCTTCTCTTGTCCTGGATGCTGGTCTATTTTAGACCCGTTTTCCTGTTTGGGATGCTGGTACTTGGCTCTCTTGTTGGGCTGCTGTGTTTATCGGTGGATGTGCTCAGGCTGCTCCCTGAAGTGGGGATGCGGGATGCTCCAGAGTGCAAAGAATTACTGCATTGTTTTTATTCATGACTTGAGCTGGATTTTAGTTAGTTGCCTGCCTTTGTATGCTGTGTATTGGTTTTTTTTATAGCAATGTCTGTTCTCTGGGTACCTAAGCAGAGCTTTTCATTTTAATAGTACATAATTCAGATGCTGGATTTGTACCAAATTCACCTCCTCCACATATTTTAACTGCATTATTAATAATAATATGGTTGATTGCTGATGCTATATATTTGTTTTCTAAAGAGCTCGTTGAGAAGCTGGGTGTGTTAATAAGGTATGGTGTGTTTCTCCTGTGTTCTCAGCACGGCTCCTGCCTGCAGCATGCAACTGGCACTGCCCATATTCTCTTCTCGCTGCTCCTAGGCAGAGCACGCAGGCATTTTCAATTCACTAGATCATTCACAAGTTACCTCCAACCCAACCTTGTCATTGCAATTCGTCACACTTACAGTGTATGCTTTTATGTGCTGTATCTCGCTCAAGTCTCATCACGCCAGGCCAGTGCCACAGGGTATGAGACAACAACAAAGATCTCAAGCGTAGTTTAAAAGGTAGCACTATAAAAGGGAAAAAAAATAATGGCTGCAGTCGTTGCTAGATATCCTGTTCCCACAGATCCTGCAGCTTTTTCTTTAATTTCAAACTAAAACTGAGTTGTACAAATGGCTACCTTTCCTGCTGCCCTTGCCTGCCCATACGTCTGTCCAGCAGAATAGGAGGAGTCTCTAGAGGGAATAGGCTGGGCACTAATCCTAGGTGGAAAAAAAAGATGGAGATTTCTCTCTAATTGTCTTCTATCAAATAACTGGTGGGATAGCTTTTTGACTGATTGCTGTGTATAGATCGTCAGGTTCCTGGGGTGTCCATGGACAAGCCAGCAAAGGTTGTCTTAACTCTTGTTGAAGGTGGAGAGTTTGTGACTCTAGAGAAAAGAAGAAAAAATGGTGACAAAATGAATCTTCTGTTCCTCACATATAAAGTAAGAATGCTAAA
The DNA here is from genome assembly GCA_032273925.1 of Rhynchotus rufescens. NCBI lineage: Eukaryota > Metazoa > Chordata > Aves > Tinamiformes > Tinamidae > Rhynchotus > Rhynchotus rufescens. Next base: position 4,083 of record JAVCKT010010258.1, on the reverse strand, counting down.
TTTCTCATATTCATTTCATGCCATTTGTTTGGTTAGGTGCTTGGGACTTGTGTTTTTGTCCTGGTGTGATGTTGTATGTCCCTAACATTGATCTCCAGCTTCAGATGAGACCCCTTTGTTAATAGGAACTCGTGCAGAGAGGAGTTGCTGTACTGCCATGTGCATTTTAGGAAGAATTGGAAGTAGATCCTGCCCTGGTTATCCTCTTTTGACCTTGAGGAGGTTCCCTCTGAAGCCGGGTGAAATTTGGGCATCTGTTAGAACTGGTGGGATTTGCTATGATGTAGTTAGGTATATATTGCTGCATCCCGCATGGACACTGTGGAGATGCTGTCCCCTGCAGTCCCATTCTCCGTGTTTAACTTGTACAACAGTGTTCCTCTAATCAGATTAGGCCAGGACTTTTCATTGCTGCCTCTCAGGTTTCAACCTAACATGTTCTCAGCTTGTAGGCATCTGCTGCGGCGTGGTCCTGTGTGCAGGCTCTGCTGGAAAACAGGGGCACCACTGGAGTCCTAGGGATCAGGTTTCCCAAGATGTAGGATCTCGTTCCAGATAATATGCCAAAGATGCATTTTTCTTATGGTTTTGTCAACAATTGACAGGAAGAAAAGGTTAAATACTAATGAGAAACTACTGTAATTGCACTTTAGAGGGCTTGTGCTGCAAGTGATTACATGCACGGGTGAAAACCATATACTGGCTCCACAAATACAGCTTGACCTACCTGTATATTTTCAATAAGATGTAATGTCTCCTATTTCTAAGAAAAGGGGAAAAAAAATCTCCTGTTTTAGGCTATATACAAATGATAAAAGCGAGGACATCAAAGTGTGCAGCCTATCAACTCATGCTCAATTAGAATAAAAGTTTGGTTGCTGTTTTAAACATTTATGGCTAACTAACTATGACAGCATTTCGACTCTGCAAATGGGATGATTTTGGATTGACTCTTGATCTGACTGACAGTTTCTTATACACTTCAGTGTTAGTTTATAGCCTTCAAGTCTGCATTTGAGTCCACATGTGATTAATTAGAAACTGTTTATGATCTGTATGTGTACCTTCACCTAAGAATAAAAGCTTTTTTCTTTAAAAAAAGTTAACTTATGTTATTAGTGCAAGTTAATTTAACAAGGTGCTTGACATGCTTTTTAAATATATATAACCAAGACTAAAAGAAAAGAGAAAATAGAGTTATATACTTAGCATGAAGGAATGTAAGTTAAAGCTAAGAATAGATATATAAACAGTAACAAGAAAGGCTCCTTAAAAAATAGTTCTGAAGTTGCTTTAGGCAAAACTACAGGTTGAATGGGACACTTGAGAGTATGCTTGCAGTTTTTATATATCTATATGTATATCTTGATGTGTATCTTGTTGGGGAAATCATTCAGTCTCCATATTTAGTCTTTCTCTATAAAACTCATCCAAAGTGTATATATGTTTATGCTAATCGTTTCATCTACCTTTATTGTAAGGACTCTTGACAACACGAGTGATGCTATAGCATTTGTGCTACCAAACGTGCCTGAGGTTTGTGAGGATCCTGTAAAGAGAAGTGTTAGACTATGAATATAATAACATTTTCTTGATAAAATAATGCTTCTGTGTCACAGCAAACGAAACTGTCAGCACTCTTTTGTAGGCCTCTCTCAGGCTTAAGAAAGGGTCCTTGACAGTTCCAGCACTGCCTTTAAATATCTTATTGAAATGTAGATTAAGACTGTACATCTTATAATAGTTGGAAAGCCTTTTCATTTTAAGTCTTGTAGAAAAGCAAGTATTAAGTAAGTATTAACTTTAGCAGTTATATTTTAACATTTTTTCTCAGGTTGATCCCTCCTAGACCTAATATTTAGATTTATTTAAAGAGACAGTAGATTACCTGCCAGTACAGTAGTACAGTATTGTGCATTTCCCTGAGTTGCCATAAAGTAAGATTAGCTTTATCTTCTATTAGTGCCATCTCTCGGGTGTTTTACAAAGGCAGCACGTAGGCATTGAGGCAGTAGGCATTACTGCTGTAATCAGTGACGCTTCAGCGTTCTTGGTTGATGTTCACTGCTTCCGAATGTTTATACCACAAACTGATATTAATTTGTAGCGTGTAAAATGACTTTGAAATCTGTTCTGTAAGCAGGGCTCTTTCAAACATTCAGAGTCTTCCATAACTCTGAAATAATCATCATCTTGTTCTTTTAATATAATGACACAAAATGCTGTTTAGTGTGGGTGGTTATCAATTGAGATTTCTTCTCTGCTTTTGCTTTTCTGCTTTTGCAGAGCCTTTATCACCTATCACAACCTTTATCACCTATAAGGCAATGTTTCTTTTTGTTTTAGAGGAGGACTCATTTTTCATGCCTAATTTTAGACTCTTGGAAAGGAGGATTTTTTCAAGTTAAGCTATGAAAAGAATAACTTGAGTGAGCAAATGTGATATGGAGCTAACTGGAAGCCAGTAAACATATTGCTTATACAATGACCTTTCAGAATGGGTTCCTGATTTAAAGTACAGGAAATTATAGTACTTTATTGACAGTTGGGCACACTTGTGCTTGCTGAATGTATATGAATAAATATTTGAATATAAATAAGAAAATATTAGTCTCAGCTTATATGAGAACTAGGCATTGAAAGAGAATGATTCATAAAGGAAAAAAGTGCATTCTGTGGAATGTATCAACTGAAAAATATTAAAATATTACCAGGGAATATCTTGAAGTAGGGCACAAATAGCTAGCATATAAAATGCAGAAATTATATGAAAGGTACTGATAGATGTTTTTGTGTTTGAGAATGTCCAGGTGCTTAGGTGTTCTGGAAGATTGCTTTTTCTTTCTTTTCTCCTGAACACTTGGTTGGCCTTCAGAGTGAGAACTACCTTTGAATTCATGTATGGACTCTGTGATGGCCTACCAAGAGTGAGAGGAAGAAATATTTCTCTTACATGTTCAATAGCCTGATAGACTTGAGTTGCAGAGCAATTTTGGAGACATTTAATAGACATCAAGCTTACTATATGAAGTCAATTAAATTTTTGTCTGATTTTTCTTATTCTGATTTTCTCCATCTCTTTGCTTTTTCTATACCATAGTATGTTGTTTCATGTATTAGAAAGTGAAAGGTTAGTATTTCCTGTTTTACAGTGAGCAGGCTGATGTGGAAACGAAACAAAAATGAAACAATATGATCTTTTGATGGATTTTGCACTTTGTGGAATATTTATCTAGCACCGGACATTTCACTACTGTTTGTTATAGTAAATACAGGTGCTTTTCTAACAGTAATGCCTGAAGAATGCAAGTGGTAATTTTCTTGCGTAATTAGTTTGGAAATACCATGGAAGACCATGTTATGTACACTTAGTCATGAAGCTGCTCTGCACCATGGTGAGTTTTTGCATCACCAGGTTTGGCGCAGTGCTGTGCGCAGGCAAGAGTGTTCAGCTCAGCTGATTGCTCTGCAAGGAATCATGGACAAACTTTCTCAAACTCAAAATGCAAATGTAAGTTTTCATTTAAAATGGCGTAATGCTGGAATAGCAGCAGTGAAATCAGTGTGTTTACTTACATTTTTATATTCATGAATATGAAAGACCTTTGTTCCCCATATTTTACTTTGAGGTTCAAATAAAAAATGTTAAAATGAAGCTCACCTTGAAATGCAGAGTTGTACTTGATTTCACGTCAAAGTGATGAAATAACCAAAAATATGGAAAATGCTATTAAAAATAGCAGTCATTTGTTTCAAGTTTATTCAAAACTGAGCTCAGATTTTTATCAGACAGATTAGAGGAATTCCTGAACTTTGAAATTTCAGATTTCGGAAGAATCCGATAGGAGATTTCTCTCTGATTTCAGAATCCAGATCTATGAAATCCTTTCCAAACTTTGCTTTGGGTCAGTTTATTTCCATGGGATGATTATCTTAGCAAATTCTGTCTGTTACCTGATGAGGCACAGAGGAATACTCAAAGAGAACAAGATCCAAACCGATCCTAACAATTAGGACTGAACATTAAAGAGCTATGGAATCCCATTTAAAACTTTCTTGTGTGCTCTTGTGCTCCCTCTACTG
>JAVCKT010010257.1:0-28764 GCA_032273925.1 Rhynchotus rufescens | reverse complement strand
CGCCCGCGGAGAGCGGCGCGCGCGGCAAGACGGGGCCGCCGGCCGCGCCGGACGACGGCCACGGGGTGAGCCCCTTGCTGCCGGCCCGCAGGATGGGCTCCCTGGGGAGCGACGGCGGACAGAGGTAGAGCAGGGCTGCGGGGTGGGGGGGTAGGGGGGGGACGCTGTGTCGGGGGGTGATATTTAAGAGAAGGGGAGGGTTTGTGCCCATCCCGGGAGCGGTGGCGGATCAGACCCCCCCCACTAGCTGAGTACAGGGGCCACCTTGGCTGCAAAGTTGCATTATGAAATAGGCAGCGGGAGCAGATGGGAGACAGTTCCTTTGAATTTTTTATAAGGATTCCTTGTTTCTTATATGCCCAAAACATTGCTGAGTGGCGGCCCTAAGACAGCAGGGCTGCTCCACGGTACCGCTCGCTTTTACATCTAATGCGGTGTAAAACTGGTCTTATTTCCCCTGCTAACACCCCCATGTGCACTGTGCACAAGCACCATGGTTGTGATGGGAAGCAGAGATGTTCGATCCCCCATTTAAGGAATAATTTATTTACAACTGAAAAAAAAGGCAGCTAGCATGCAGAATGCTGCAGCCTCTCTCTGCAAGCATACGGCTGCTGTGTGCTGAGAGAAATGAGCTGGGTTTCAGGGGGATAAAAATGCTTTGCACTTCACTTTCATTACACTGTTTTGGAATAAGACAGGTTCCCTTGTTTTGATAAAGATGCATGTGTCAGTAATTCAGTTTTCATACCATTTGTTTTATTTTCTGTTCTCATTTTTTTTCAATCCACCCCGTTCCCTTCCCCATCCATGCTCTCCGCTTTCTCTGCAAAACCTGCCTCACCTGAGTCTGTGCCATATGTCTTCTCCAATGCGATTTGGTGCCGTTTCTAGCTCAGCCTCCCAGGCAGGTTAGCACAACAGGGAAGCTTCTGCTTGCAGGGACTTTCACCTGCCTGGCCTGGAATGAGCTGGACCAGGTTTGGTATCGTCATGTAGGGCTGGGGGCAGAGAGCAGCCAGGCGGGACTGTGGTCCCTGTTGGGATAGCCAAGGTGGGTGGATGGGCACCGGAGGGGCCCGGCTGCCGTGGGCACCTCACTGGCACCGTGCTGCGTTTTCCGGAGCTGATGGCAGCCTCATGCACGGCCATGGAGCACGTGTGGTATCCCCATGGTGTGTCGAGCCAGCAAAGCCCCGCAGTTGCCTGGTTCTCCATGACTTCCCACGCTCTGTTGGTTTGCTACTCATAGTGGTGCTAGGACACTCGGACCCAGATGTGCTGGGGCCAGAATACCCCCCAGGACATCTCCAAATCACTGCTGGTGAGCCCAGCATGCAAGTGGAGAGCAGGCAGCCCAGCCCTTGCTGGCAGAGCTCCTCGGCCAAGGAGGGATGCAGGAAGATTGTGCTGGATTCGGGCTGGGAGCAACTCCAAACATCACAGAGCTCCGGTGCTTCAGTGGACCCTTGCCAGGAGGCCAATTGCATGGAGCATCTCAGGGCTTTCCAAAGGGCACAGCGAGGGCTGAACCCAATTCCCTGGATTTCACGGGAATGTCAAGGGTTTTGCCACACTCCTGCTGACAAGAAGGGACAGTGACTTGCACATTGCTGGTGAGAAGTTCAGGACAAGGTTTTTTCTCTCGCCTTTCTCTGGCACTGGGTGAAGGGCTATGAGTTCCTGCTCGTGATGCTGTCCCAGTTCCTCTGCTCAGCTTTCTGACTCCTCGGCTTTCTGGTAACCGATTTGGCAAGTGAAGCTTGTGCCTTTCTCTTTCCCTGCTGGCAAGCAGCACTGGCTTCTGTGGCATCACTCCTGTAGGAATGACTGACGTGTTTGACACCTCCGGCTCCTCCAAAGCCTCGTGCGAGTGGCGTAGCCGAGCGATAGCAGCAGATCCTGGGAGTTTGGAGTGAAACGGCAAGGAAAGAGTGGAAGGAAAAGATGCTCAGTTACAAAATGTTCCCTTCTTGATGAAGCCAGTCAAGTTTATTCTTGCCTGCTTTATTTCCTGATTGCTTTATCTCCTAGTCATTACAGCATCTCAAAACTTTCAGGGGTTCTAGGTCAAAACAGGAGAAGAGGGCCAGGATTTGCCTGGAAAGGATCCATGGCCACATGCTGTGCAACCTGACTGCAAAGCAAGCTCCTTGGGCTGTCCCAGGCATCCAGGGTGGTGGCTCCAGCACCGCTGGTGGCTCCCAGTGCTGCAGGGTGGCAGGTTGAGGGCTGAAGAGGAAGCTGTCGTAGGCTTAAAGACATGTAAATATAATATCTTGGTTTGGATCTCATTCTGTGCCCTGCTGCTGCCTCTCTAGTTCCGGACGTGTGGACTTAAAGAAAACATTTTTACAAGATAATCGTGTCCTGTTTATGCAGCTCTGCTGGGAAGGAGGGGAAGTTCTGGCCACTGGCAATACCAGGGCAAACAGATACTCTTCAGGGACTCTAAGTAACCCTGAAAGTATCTGGTTTTGAAGAGCTGCCCTAAAACATGGGAGGGCCGGAGGCTGCAGCCCTGCGGATCCCTTCCCTGCTGGAACCGCATCTGCGGAGCTGCCCGTGGCTGCTGGGGACATTCACCTGCCCTCATTCCTCCCCCTGCCCCCTCGCCGGTATTCCAGGTTGCTCCCTAAAAGCTGCAGGATGCCGTAAGCTTTAACCATGCTGAGCTGAGGATTGCTGGACGCTGAGGGCTTTGTGGGGAGATGTTGTGCTCTGGTCCTGGCTTTGGCTTTTTCTGCTGGCTCTTTCCCTGGTCTCCGGTGGATACAGAGCTATGCAGACCTTTGGTCTCAGCAGGACAATCCAATTTCCTAACGCAGGTTCCTCAGGGAGCTGCAGGAGTGGGAGGTGTTGTGCATGCAGGCTGCAGCGCGGAGAAATGCTGCTACTTGAAACCCTACAAAACCATCAATTTAAAAAGCCCTGAAATGCTAAGGTTGAGAGAGGACAATGAAATTTGTTTAGGTTGCCAGGGACCTCTGAAGATCTGCAGTCCTGTCTCCTTCTCAAAGCTGGACTGACTTTAAGGTTGGATCAGGTTGTTGAGGACCTGCCGAACTGACAGTCTCCAAGGATGGGGATTCCTCAGCCTTTCTGGGTGCTCCTTTTGGTGCCGGGCTGCTCGTGGGGTGAATCAGCTCTCCAAAATCCCCTGTGCTGCAGCCTCCTGCCCGTTGTGCACAGAAGGGCTGGCTCCATCTCACCCCACAGCCTCCCATTAGGCAGCTGGAGGCAGCGTTAGATCCTTCCCACCCCTTCTGCACAGACCCACCTCCCTTGTCTGTCGATTCTGGGTATTTTTGGCAAGGGAAAAAAAAAAAAGAGACTTTGCTTCAGTCGCGTTACCGCGAGCAACGTGGCTGGAGCCTGCTCAGCAACCCTGCAAGGGAAACGCCGCGGATCCTCAGCCCGGCCTCCCCATCCCGGGAAGCGCTTCGGAGAGGGAGGAGAGCCTGGAAGTGCCACCCCGGCCAGCAGCGGCCGTGCCCCGAGGAGCAGCACCAGCAGCTCGTGCGAGCTGTGTTTCCAAGGTGAAACTTTCAGAAACTCTTGCAGACGGTTGCAAAGCCATCTGGAGATGAGAATCGGTGCGTTTTTGGTTGTTTTTAGTTTTCTTTAAAGATACATTCCACATTTCCTTGGCCGTTAGACTCCCTGTGTGAATTCAAGCCTCAGCAAGCATTTAGTAGTTCTTCTTTGGGTCTCCTGCAGGAGGGTCTCACTTGGCTGTGGAAGCCAAGAGCTTCTTTAGGTTGCTGTGGCACCATCGCGTGCCTCACGCAGGGCTAATGCCAGTGCGGGGCAGCGCCTGCTCCGCTATCTGCACTCGAGCTTCTCTTGTGTTTCCTCTAATGACTTTGCTTCTGCTGGGCCTGCTCCACTTGTATTTTCATCCGTCTCCCAGGGAATGGGGTCATGTCGCTTGGCGAATGAAGGATGCTTTAATATTGCGGAGCTGTCAAACCCAAGATGCACACGAGGAACTGGCAGCAGAGCGAGCGGCAGTGGAGCCGGCGGGAGCAGGATCACATGGGAATGTCGTGTCTAGGTGGAGCAGGGGCGCTTGGGGCATTTTAATTGAACTTAGGGCTTCTTGCTTGCATTGCGTTTGAAGCAGAGCACTAGGATCTCCTGGAGCACAGAGCTAAAGGAAATGAAGAAGTTATCGAAGGGTCTTGGTGCAAGCAGACCATTTGTGCACCACAGTCGGGACATCCCAGCACTTGCTTCCCCCATCACCACCCTGTGTTTGTTTTTCCTGTCTCTTTGTTCTCCCGGGTCCTTCCATTCCCTCTTCATGGAAAGCATTTCATCAGTGGGGCTCAGCATCCTTGCAGACACGCTAACCTGCACCTGCCAAACCTGCTTTCTCCATGGCAGGAGTGGAATCGATTTAGAAACATGTAGTTTGCAAGATTCATGCTAAAAAGAACAGAAAATGCGTAAGGAAAAGTGTTTTTATCTGCAGAGCAGAGCTCTTAGGAGAGCAGAGCAGCGGCACCGCCGGGACGTCGCGGGCACCGGCTGCTGCCGCTCCCGCTAAACTGCTCCCGGCCTTTGCTGCGGTCCCCGCGCTCGCTCCCAGTCTCACTCCTTGCGATGCTCTTGCCCTGTAGGCCTCATGCCGAGGATTTCAGTGCGGACTCCTCCTTCTCGCAGTAAGTGCCGTGCGTGAGCTCCCGGCCGCGGAGCGCTCGCGAGCCGCGCGGCGCCGGCGCCGGTCCCGCTCGCCCCGGGCTGACAGAGGAGGCAGCTCCTAAGGGAGCCAGGGACTCCAGTCTCACTGTCAGTACCGTTATCCCCAGCCCTGCATTGGGGCTTGCCCGGGGCTGCGAGCCCTGGCTGCAGCTCTAATTAAACAATCCAGGTTCATCAGCAGAAGCAATTACAGGAGCAGAGCGTCAAGTCGCTGGTGTTGCAAAACAGAGCAGCCAAACAGAGCACAGCCTGTTACTGCTTCTTCCCTTTCTGATTTTATTAATGTGTTTATCATTATTATTACTATTACAGAGAGCAAGTGTATGAACTGGTGGGTGGCAAGCAGAGCGGGGCCAGGACTGGGGGTCCTGCTTGGGGGCTGAGGGGGTTTGGGCGCTGCAAGGTGCCTGCACCTCCAGGGCAGCAGCGGCAGGTTTCTAGCTTGGTGCTATAGAGTTTTTGATCAGCCTTTACTATGTTTTGCTGGTTGTGTTAGCCTTTGCCGAAGTGCATGCAGTGACTGAGCTATCGCCCTGCCCGGGCTCCGGGTGGTTTTGCCCAGGTTTTGTGTGGGAGCTTCCCACCCGCCTGGTTGTCCCGCAGATGTTTGTGCTTGGGTTTTTGGGGCACCGCTCCCCCGACGTCGCGAGCGGGAGGGAGGCACAGGCTGCCCTGGAGGCTCTGCAGTTCCTGCCGCTCTGGCTCCCGGGCAGAGCGTTTCCAGGGGTGGCTGCTTGGAACCTCCTTTCCACCAAAAAAAATAACCTAAGACAGCCCCAAGCTGCGTTTCTCCCTCCATCCGGCCCCTCCTGTGGTGCAGGGAGCAAAACAGAGCTTGGCTTAAGGTTGAGCCGGAGCTCCGGCCAAGCCAGGGGTTCCTCCGAGATGACGCTGCCTTGCAGAGACAGGTGCTGGCAGCCGCCAAATTGCAGAGATTTCTGTTCTTTTTATTTATTTATTTATTATTTATTTATTTATCTATCTATTTATTTATTTCAGATATCTCTGAGGAGCCTCTTTCACACCCTGCTAACGATAGGGATAATTCCTTGAGATGATTTCCTAGCTGAGAATACCTCTTTTTGCCCAGTTGTACTGTGAGAACAGGGCTTCTGGATGCAGAAAGATGCTTAATATATAATACACACACATACATATGTGCATGTATATATACATATATATGTGTGTGTGTGTATGTACATATACGTGTGTGTGTATATATATATTTATATTTATATTTATATGCACCTATTTCCAGACACGATTCTTGCAGTGCAGGCCCTTGGCCCCGAGCGGGGTGCGATTCCTGTCAAGGGAGGCGGGAGCCCTCCGGGAGCCGCTGGGCAGGGTTTGGTGGCCGCGTCACCACCGCCCTGGCCAGGAGCCTCGGGCACCTCTCATGTTCCCGGCCGTGTGGTTTCCACCGCCGCTCATGTAAGTCTCGGGCAAAGAAGCTCTTTGGGCTGCTGCTTTGCTGTAATGGCAGCGTCGTCACCTTCTGCCACCAATCCCCACCCTGTGCTTTGGGGCGAGATTGAGCTTTTTTGGGGAGTGCATTTATAACATGTTCATTCCTGGCTCTCCGGAGCAGACGCGATTCTCGAGCGGTTGCTGCCTCCTGTTTTCCTCGCTGTCTCATTTTACCGGAGCTGTGCCTGTTCAGTGCTTTGCAGCACTAATTACTGCATCTTTTTTGGGGGGAAGCTCCTCATCTCCGAGCAAATAGCCTCAAATGTTAGATTAATAAAGCACAATAAATAACTGAGTGGATAAGACAAAACTGCTCGGGCTTGGTAAGGTGCAGACAGAGCCGAACGGCCCTGACAGCACCTGCAGCAGAGAGGCCAGTGCCTGGGGAGCCCGGGGTTCACAGCGTGGTTTAGAGCGTGTTTGCTTTAAAAAGCACCTAAGGGTCTTTAAGCCCTGCAGGTCTGTGCGTAGAGGTGGCCGCTCGGTGTCCGGTTTCAGCGGCAGTGCCAAGGGAGCAGCCAGAGCGTGCTGGGCTTGCGGAGCCTTGGGAAAACCGGGAAAACTGGCCTCACTGCCCTCCCTTTGGCATGGATGGGTTCCCAAATGCAGGGAGCGGGAGCGCCCCTCACCGAAGCCTTTCCCAGGAAGTCTTGGCATTACTGCTCAGCAGATATTTGCTGATTCCCCTTGTATTAGAGCTGGCAGAGCCTCCTGTCACCTGTCCCCGCTCGGAATCGTGCGTGCCGAGGGACATGTGTGACTGGAGCTGGCACCCTGTGTGCCAGCGGATTGCACTGCTGGAGAATACAGGCTTGTACATTTAGCGCGTGTCACTCTGAGTGTGCTTGACTCGATCTGGGCCCAGGTAACGAGCACTCGGTGATTTTGTGGGCAGTTAAGAATCAGCAGAGATTTCCTGATACTAGTGTCAGAGACTCTGATGTTGAATACAGCAAAATGGGAGAATTTGCAAACTCACTGCACTTCACTCCAAGTTTAGTGATACTGAGGCTGAGTCTTGCTCAGAGCACGAAGCAGATCCCAGAAAGCCATCCCTTGGCTTGAGCGCAGCTTGTAACCCAGGGCTGGGAGATTATGAAATTCCAGAGCGTGGAAGAGCTTTGCTGTCCACAGAGTCTCTCAGGGTTGACCTGGGCCTAGGGTGTAGGAGAAGCTCAAGCGAGACGGGAGTGGGGTCAGTGCAGAGGCTGGTGGCGCAGAGGGCAACAAGTGCCGCAGATCCTCCGCACGCTGGGAATTTGCAATGTTAATGGCTCCTTCCCGCAGGTTTCCAGCATCCTCCCCATCCTGCCTTTACTTCCCGGCTGCATCGGTGGCTCCGAGCGTTACAGTTCCGGGCTGGTTGGCAGAGCCGGGTTTTCCACGACGGCCAAGTTGTGGTTCCTTAGCAACAGGGGGGATTTTCCTCCGGGCTGCTGGGGCTGCTCCTTGGCGCGGGGCCGTGGGCGGGCGCAGCGGCGCTCACGCGCCCGCCTCTGCCCGCAGGGTGCAGGTGGAGTTCTACGTGAACGAGAACACCTTCAAGGAGCGCCTCAAGCTCTTCTTCATCAAGAACCAGCGCTCAAGTAAGTGCTATTGCCATCGCCTTCGGCTCCTCCGCAGGGAGGCGGATGGGCAGCCCCGTGCCCAGCTTCGGGATGGATCAGCCCCATGGCATAGCAGTGCGATTTGTTTTCTTTCTCTGGGAAGAACCTGCTGGTTCAGTTATAAATCCCTGTTTTCCTTTCTCGGTAAGAAGCCGGGGCTCAGCACACCCGCCTGCCCGTGAGGAAGGTTTTAATGAAAACGCACTGGGTTTGTCACTTGCAACTTGAATAATAACCCAAGGCCCTGGCTCAGAAGGGAGAGCTAGGAAAGCAGCTGCTTTTATTCACTGTCCATCCTGCCCCGAGCCGCCCTGCGCAGCTCCAGGATTGCTGCGAGGCAGCCCCCGGCAGCCAGGGAAGGTTTGGGGTGCAGCGGAGCAGAACGGAGCCGTGGCCAGGGCGGGAGGTGCTGCAAGCCCCGGGCCAGCGAGCAGCGCGGGCTCGCGAGGGGCTAGCGCGACTCCGGGGCACCGCAGCACCGCAAGCGCCCGCTCTCCCTCCCGCAGGCCTCAGGATCCGGCTCTTCAACTTCTCCCTCAAGCTGCTCACCTGCCTGCTCTACATCGTGCGCGTGCTGCTCGACAACCCCGAGGAGGGCGAGAGCTGGTGGGTGCCGCGCGGCGCCGCTTCTGCGCGAGCCTCTCCCCAGCTCTGATGCCAAAAGCCCTCCGAGCATCGGGGAAGGGAACGCGTTCTGCCATCTAGGTCCCCGAGGTGACAGATGCCACATGCATCACTCTGTTCTGGGGCTGCGTAGGAGCCTATTTTTACTCTGCCCTTGCCTTGTTTATCCCACACATGCATTTTTTTTTCCCCTGCATGAGCTGGGGCGCTCCATGGGAATTAGTGCAATGCTGTCCTCCATGGGAAGGACCCAGCGTGTCCCAGAGGTGCTGGAGAGCCCGGGCGAGGGTGGGCAGGGGGAGCGCAGCCCTGGGCGGCCCCTTCGCCCCTCACTGCGCCTCCTGTCTCCACCACAGCTGGGAATGCGACAAGCAGAACCTCACGCTCTTCAACCAGTCCACCCAGATCAACTGGTGAGTGGTGGCTGCGCGTTCCCGACGGGCAGGGGCTGCATCCCTGGGGAAGCCGGTTCTCCACACAGAGGACCAAGTCCTGTGTTCCCTGCGTGGTGACGGCTCTGCTAACAGCCCTAGCAGACCGTGACTCTTCTTTGCAGGTCCCATATCTTCTGGGTGGATAGAAAAACACCCCTGTGGGCTGTCCAGGTGAGTGTCCACACCTTGCACAGTGTCATGCAGAAGCCTGGCAGAAGCTGTGCTGTGTTTATATCATATGGGCTGATGCTCTGCTCTCAGCATGTCCCTGGGCTTGTTTTGTCCCAGAGCAGATGGGGAAAAACAGTTTTTTTGATGAGCAGAAAAGAAGCCAGGTTTTCAGTTCAGAATAGCAGGCAAGGGGAAGGCACTGGCAGGGCTGATGAGGCATCGAATAGACCCTAAGGAGCATTTCCCCGTCTCTCCCGCAGGTCAGCATAGCTCTGATCAGCTTCCTGGAGACCATGCTGCTCATCTATCTCAGCTACAAGGTGAGGGTCCTGTCGGGAGCGCTCCAGCATCCTGCTCCACGTGGGCCCCCCCGAGCCACCCAGGGACGGGGCCCTGGGGCACGTCAGCCTTAGCGGTGTCACACACGGAACCGTGACCTGCTTTGCTCTGGATCCCCGCGGAGCTGCTGTTCAACTCTTCAGCAGAGCTGAGCCAGCACTTCTCTTCTTCCACTTTGCTTGAAATTCAGACCAGGTCCAGCTTTTGCAGAGGCCAACTGGGTTTTAAAGTGGGCCAGAAATGAGCCCCTCTGTTGAAGTGCTCTGCATTTCTAAATGTTTAAGGCCTGGATGCAGATTCAGCACTAAGCTCAGTCCTGGGTTGACCTGCTGTCTCATTCCCTTACCCAGGGCTCTCAGTGGCCCTTTGCAAGGACTGGGGTTTTGCATTAAGGAATCACATCTCTAGCTCTTGCAAAAAGCAGCCTTGTCCCCTGCTTTTATTGAGAACAATCACCTTCAATCTGACCTCTCCATGGCAGAAATTAGGTGTTTTGGGAAGTCCTCCCATTCCCGTGGTCTGTCACCACTGTCACCTCTGCCTTCCCCCAGGCAAATGGCAGCATCTCCCTGGCTGCTCTCAGTGGGAGCTTTTCAATTGTCCTTCTGTGTATTTTTAAGCTTATTCAATTAATGCTCTTTATTTAATTTCAGGGGAATATCTGGGAACAGATTTTTCGCATTTCCTTCATCCTTGAAATGATCAACACAGTGCCCTTTATTATCACCGTGAGTATTCACTATTGGTATTTTAAAGCAACTATAAGTTTAGTAAGTACTGCTGTTTAATAGTGAAATAAAGAGAAGAGAATGTCTGGCCAAGTATTTAAAGCTGGCAAGGAATTTTTGCTTCAGTGTTTTTCAATATAATGACTTTCTCTGGAGCGTAAGCCCAAAAAACGTCTTCCATTTTCAGCTGCTCCACTGCAGTCGCGGGAGCGATGTCGGCCGTCAGCGACGGCCTCTGCAGAGAGCAGGGATGTTGCTGGAAATGAACCTCCTACTGATAGGGCTGGAACTGACTGCTTTTGTCTGTATTTTTGGTAAAGAACACTGCTTTATCCTGAGTTTTTCAAGTCAACCTGTGCGTAACTTTTGCTTTTGTAGATATTCTGGCCTCCTTTACGGAATTTATTCATTCCGGTTTTCCTGAACTGCTGGCTTGCCAAGTATGCCCTGGAGAACATGATAGTGAGTAACCAAACACATCCCATCCACCGCATCCCAGCTTTTTTTTGCAATAGTGATGAAAGCTGCAGCAATCCCAACCAGCGCCCGCCTCGGTGCCACAGCTCTGCCACCTTCAGGACTCCATGGGCTCTGTGTAGGGACCAGTCCAGTGCTCTCTGGGTTATGATAACACAGTGGGGCCAGAGATACCTCCTCCACTCCCATGTTCATCTCTTGAGCTGTCTGTCGCAGCTCTCTGCAGCATCCTGCGTGTGGGCTGACATGAACTGATGCTACTCCCTACACAGTCCAATGTCTTTTTGAAGGGCCAAATTCTGGCCTCATGTCCCTCTGAGCTGGATGGCTGGAGCCAGCAGTGCTTTACTGTGAGCTCTAGCATAGCTGGTGCAACTTGGTGAGGCTTCTCTTCCTTCTTCACAGAACGACCTGCACCGAGCCATACAAAGGACCCAGTCTGCGATGTTTAACCAAGTGCTCATTCTCATCTGCACCCTGCTGTGTCTTGTTTTCACGGGGTAAGTGCTGCTCTTTTGGTTGCTGAACCCCTTTCTTCCCAATGCATTCATTCCAGGTCTCCATGCTGTGGAACAGGGAGCAGTGATTAGAGGGATGTGGAGGCTCCAGGTTGGTGGGAGCTCCAGGAGGCAGCTCTGCATCAAGCCCTGGGGAGATGATCCCAACGACAGGGAGGTGATAGGTGATTTGGGAAGCTGGAGGAGGCTCTTCCTCCATCTCTGAGCACTATCTTCCATCCTGATCCTTTAGCCTGGTGGGTTTTATGCTTTAAGAAAAGCTTCGGGGCTGTTGATCAGAGTGAACTTGTGGGTCTTTGATGTCCCCCCTTCACTAACGTGACCAATCCCTGTTCTGTTAAACTAAGAGAGAGCTCTGAAATCAGGAGGGCTCCTACTGAGGCTGCTGTACCCAGAGCCCAGGCCTAGCTCAGCTTTGACCTGGCCAGAGCTGCGTGGCCGGGATCACCCTCCAGCTCCGCAGCTCTGACTCCTGCACTGCAGACATTGACTCAGAGCTTCTCCTTACTTTGCTTTGTTTCCTAGAACATTTAACAAAAAAAAAAAAAAAAAAGATCAATTCCTATTTTAGGAGCTAATTGCCATCTCTAATTACATGACTTTTAACAGAATTTTTTAAATTGGAGCATATCAGGGCAAGGGAGCTGTCTGCAGGAGACAGCTTATATAAATTCAGGAGTCTTGGAGCGGGGCAGTAACTGCCATTGAGTCAGGGACAAAACCAGCCATTTCCAAATGGGACCCAGGTTTGGAGACGAGTCCAGCTGCGATGGCTCATGCATCCCGCCACACTCCTGGCTCCAAGTGTGCTGCTCTTGGGAAGAAGTTACCATGGTTGCTAAATTCATTTGTGCAATCTGCCACTGGGTCCTTGCTAATTAACAGGGCCCTTGCAAAGAGCAAGGGCAGGGGTTAGAAAAGACATCCCTGTCTGCACCGAGTGCCCAGCTCCCAACCAGGCTGCCTGAGTGCTCCTCTGGCTCCGTGTTCTGGGCTTGGAGCACAGGGAACCAATGAAGCTGCTGAAAGAACGGGATTTGGAGCTCTTGAGCCCCAAGTCTGCAACAACACAGACGATCTGCACTTGTTAAAGGCTAATGTGATGTCTAAGCTCATCAGCACTCTGTGCCCATGGCGCCTTCTGTGCACTGGGGCTGTCGCTTGTTTTCTTGGCCGCTGTGGCAGGCCTAGATTGAGCTCCAAGGCTGCTCACGTGCTGGGGCTCCTCAGCAAGATGCCTCTGGAAGCACCAGTTTGCCAGGTGCCCTGGTGCCTAACTGGGGAGGCTCTCTCTGAAAAGGGAACAGGCAGGGATGGAGGCATCGCTTGCCTCTGCTTGCTGCAGGGGCTCAGATGTGAGGATCCTTCATGCAGGCTGAGTCCCTCCAGAAGCTGACTAGGATGGTTGATTGTGTCCTTTTATTTTATTACTTTTTTTTTTATAGTTTTCCCCCTGTTTGTGACATAGGTTTATTGTGAAGGAGCTAGGACCCAGATTTTCTGGTTGTATTTTGGTGAGCAGTTGACTCTAACTCTAACCTACAAGTCCTGTCATTTGAATCAGTTTTTGCTGGTGATGTAAATCCACTGCTGATGCTGAGCACATGTTGCAGACAAATTTATTCCCAGGGAGGTGCAGCTCACCTTCTAGAATTCCCCGTTGCCTTCAGCGGGAGTTAAGGGCACGCTGCACATCCCAAGGGCTGGGAGCTTGGCTGTGACATGTGCTTTCCTCCTGCAGCACTTGCGGCATCCAGCACTTAGAAAGAGCAGGAGAAAAGCTCTCGCTCTTCAAGTCCTTCTATTTCTGCATCGTCACCTTCTCCACTGTGGGCTACGGTGATGTGACACCGAAGATTTGGCCTTCTCAGCTCCTGGTTGTTATAATGATTTGTGTTGCGCTGGTTGTGCTGCCACTTCAGGTGAGACCTAGGGGCAGTGGGAGCAGAGGGTGCAGGGCTGGCCTGAGACACAGTAACACACACAGCTTCAGTTAGGACAGCTCTCCAGCTGCCTGGCACTGAATTTAGCAGCCAGTGTTGGTGAAATGCAAAGGGGATTCATTAAGGGGATGTAATTTTCACTGTGCTGAAAATTTGTCACGACGCAGTTTAGTCCTGGTGGTCAGTGTAGGGCATTTGGGAAAAAAAAAGGAAGCCTTGCTGCCAGTCCTGGCCATGGCCACAGCCCTGAACGGTTCCTTTCCACCTGGACATTGGTTGAAGGACGGAGGAGGCCTCCTTGGGAAAGGCTTCTGATGGGACTTGATAGCAAAAAGCTATTTCTTGCTGTCCTTCAGAAGAAGAAGCTAAGAGCAGGACCTGTGCATTTTATCAGACTTTATATCTTGTTCTTAATCTCCTGGAAGAGCAGCCAGTAGCCAGATGGAGCAGGAATGGTAGCGGTGGGTCTCTGGCATGGGGTGTCTGTTTTGGAAAGACGTCTGGCTGAAAGAGCTCTGTGGGGCATCACCAGGTGCTCCCCACCTCCAAGGCCATCAGCTCTCTGCTTTGCTTGCAGTTTGAGGAGCTGGTCTACCTGTGGATGGAGCGGCAGAAGTCGGGGGGCAACTACAGCCGCCACCGTGCCCAGACGGAGAAGCACGTGGTGCTCTGTGTCAGCTCGCTCAAGATCGATCTGCTCATGGACTTCCTCAACGAGTTCTACGCCCACCCGCGCCTGCAGGTAAGGCCTGGCCGCCACCAGTGCCTGAGAGCCTAGGCAGGCTATTTAAGTGCAAGGATTTCCCTTAACACAGTACCTTGCATAGAAACAGAAGGAGTAACTGCTGAGTCTCGCTGGGATTTACCCAGCTCTGCACGCGATATCCTCACGTGATGAGGGATCTCCCTGCAAGTGCATCACCGATGCATTTTAGATTTGCATTTCATTCCAAAATCAGCATACACTGTATTAGCATTGCTCACATGTTCAATCTATACAATGCTGTTAATTTCTCTAATTGCAAGCGTTTGCGCTTAGCTGTGCATGCACTGCACACTCATACCTCCAAAGCCAGATGTGCCTGCACTGGGCTCATTATGCAAACCGAGACAGTAATTTGCTCTGCAAGACCCAAGGGCAGGTGCAGGAGATGTATTATGGCACGAGGAGGAAATACCAAAAGCCCTGGAGGGCTTGCTTGCTCAGGCAGCAAAACGCTGTGTCTGAGCTAACGTGCCAGGCTCCACGTGCCAACACGAGCCCGCCTCTCCCAGGACTACTACGTGGTGATACTGTGCCCAACGGAGATGGATATCCAAGTGCGGCGAGTCCTTCAGATTCCCCTGTGGTCGCAGCGAGTGATTTACCTCCAGGGCTCGGCGCTGAAGGACCAGGATCTCATGCGAGCCAAGTGAGCAGAGCGCTGTGCTGGGATCCGGCCAGGATATGGTCTGGCTCCTGCGGGAGGCTACCAAAACCGGGTCCCCCCACCACATCCCCGGCATGGGTGACTGTGCAGGATCCCATTTCCTTCCAATTCCCCACGCGTTGTCCCTGGTGCAAAGAGGATCCCAACCTCTGGGACACAGCCCTGCCCCAGCTCTATCTGAGCCTGAAATTTGTGTGGCTGGAACACGTGTTCCTCCTTCCCTAAGACTGCACTGTCCCCTGGGTCCCCCTCTCTTGCCTGCTGACACAGGCAGCTTTTCCTGGCTTTCCGAGTCTTTCTCCACTCTCAGAAGCCTCTCTCAGAAGCCGCTCTCAGGTCCTTGTGCTTTGCCTGGGCTCTGCTTGCTCAAGGCTGGTTGGGAAAGCTGAGTTTTAATTGTGCACAGAGCAGCAGGAGAGGGCAATGGGGGCCCCATGCAGTCCCTGCCTAGGGCCAAGGCTCCGTGCGCTTCCCAGCATCCCTGCTCCGTGTTTGCAGGATGGACAATGGAGAAGCCTGCTTCATCCTGAGCAGCCGGAACGAGGTGGACCGCACGGCAGCGGTAAGGTGGCACTGCGGGACCGGCGGGCAGAGATGCCTGTTTTTAAGGCCAGGGTTGGGCAGTGGGCAAGGCTGTTCTGTTCCCTGCTGCCAGTGGAATGTGAGTGTTTCATGAGACCTTCCTTGGGTCTTCGCGGCATCAGGGAGACTTTAGAGCCAATCTCACTCCTAGAAAGGAAAAATAAGCTGTCAGGTTGCAGTTCTTGCTGTTCTCTTTCCCTAGGATCATCAGACCATCTTGAGAGCCTGGGCTGTGAAAGATTTTGCTCCAAACTGTCCCCTCTACGTGCAGATCCTGAAGCCTGAGAACAAGTTTCACGTGAAGTTTGCTGGTGAGTGCTGGGGTCCGGGAACGAGTGGTGGCAGCCGAGAGGGGGACAAGGGGAGAGTCCAGGGCTCTCTTCCCTGCTTGTCCTCCCAGTGTCTTTGGGCTGTAGGGCAGATATTTCAGGCTCTTCAGCCCCTTGGAAGGAGAAGCTTGCAGCAATCAGCAGTGTTGCTGAACTGCTGGTGAGGGCTGAGCAGGTCAGAGAGGAAGAGAGCAGGTCCAGCACCCGGCCTCAAGTCAGACCCCCTGTCACGGGCTTTTGGGGCTCTGACCCCTCTTTAGAAAGAACCATTGGCTGTTGAGCAGAGCCCCATGGGGTAACACCCTGGTGGCATCTCCCTGGCTGCGGTGGGGACCGGCGTGGGGCCACATTCACTTGCTGGGTTTCCAGCCATGTGCCTCCTTGCCCCTCTGGGCATGGGCACGGTGCATGTTGCTCCCCGCGCGTTGCTTCTCCTTGTCCTGCCCCTGCCTTGCAGATCACGTCGTGTGCGAGGAGGAGTGCAAATACGCCATGCTGGCGCTGAACTGCGTGTGCCCCGCCACCTCCACGCTCATCACGCTGCTGGTGCACACCTCGCGCGGACAGTGAGTGCCACGGCGCCTGCCCTGCGCCCCCTGCTCCCAAAGGCACCCCCAGTTTTGGGCTGGTCCATGCACGGCTCACAGGAAAGCCAGGCCTGGCACACGGCCCTTCAGTCCTGGGTGCAATTTAATGGGCTTTGGGTTAAGTGAGACAGCAGTGCTGAGCTATCCTTGTAGGAGAGACTGTACCCCATGTGCAGAGCTGCCTGCAAACATCTGCTCTCGGCTCCACTTCTGAGGCTCCCACCCGTGGGAGCTTTCATTAAATAAGAAGGCACTTAAAAATCAGAAATTAAAATGAGATCATCCTTAGCCTGCAAACACTGACAATGTATTGAAACACATTGCTATAATCTTATCGCTGCTGGTCTGAAGCAGCTTATTAGCACTGCCGTGGGCCAGGTCTCTATCCAGGAGCGGCACAGACAGCAAGGTGCAGGGTGGGGGAATCCCAGTCCCAGCCCCATCTCCTCCTCCTGCCCAGTGCCCCGGTGCCAGGGGCAGCTGGGGACACTGTGTGATGCCTGTGTGTCGCCTGCAGGGAGGGCCAGGAGTCCCCGGAGCAGTGGCAGAGGATGTACGGGCGCTGCTCGGGCAACGAGGTCTACCACATCCGCATGGGCGACAGCAAGTTCTTCATGGAGTATGAGGGCAAGAGCTTCACCTACGCTGCCTTCCATGCGCACAAGAAGTGAGTGCTTGGGTGGCCATGGCCATGAGCGTTCTCATCCAAGAGCTGGGAAGCTTTGGGAAAGGCCTGGGCCTGCAGGGGCTTGCAAGATGCAGGGGGTCAGAGCATGTTTGCTCCTCTCTGACCTTGCCTTGGAGAGCCAGGACTTGGCTGGGCTTTCCCTGAATGTCCATGTCCTGCTCATGTTCCAGGTACGGAGTCTGCCTGATCGGCATCCGGCGGGAGGAGAACAAGAGCATCCTGCTGAACCCGGGGCCACGCCATATCATGGCTGCGTCCGACACCTGCTTCTACATCAACATCACCAAGGAGGAGAACTCGGCCTTCATCTTCAAGCAGGAGGAGAAGCAGAAGAAGAAGGGCTTTGCGGGCAGGGGCAGCTATGACGGCCCTTCGCGCCTGCCCGTGCACAGCATCATCGCCAGCATGGGTGAGTGCCATGCACTGGCTGGGGGCAGAAAGCTGCCGTGGGCGTCTCTGCTGCTTGCACCTCGGATGCTCCCAGCAAACCTAAATACCCTTGTTAAAGCTCGTGAGGACCATTATCATTAATAGTGTTTGTCTGTATAATTCTCCCAAGTCCCGGCTGGAGAATAAATGCTGCGACCACCTCCTAAATCACGCGTGTGATTCACACGCGTGTGGTGAATGGCATCGTTTGTGCTGCAGCAAGCGGTGCGTTTTGTCGGATGAAAATCATCATGAGTCATTACTTCCAGCTTGTACCTGGGGAGAGCAAATTTGGGGGCGTCTGGAGAGGCTGCGCTGCACTAGCAGCCTGGATTGCTGGCAAATCATTTATGCATTTGTACCCAGGAGCCTGGATTTGCATAGATCAGGGCACAACGAGATGCAGTGCTCTGCTCAGCGGCATTTGTCACTGTTCTCCTTGTGTGACTTGTGCACGGAGGGACCTTTCTCAAAAGTGCACTGAGAGGGAGAAACTGCTCAGGCTCCGGTGGGTCAGTTGTGGTCAGGCAGTGGCTGGTGCGAGGGGGGAACGTGCCCAGCTCCTGCATGTGGCTTGCTGTGAAATTCCCAGCTTTTCCAAGCCCCAAAAGTGAGATATTTGATGAAGACCCATCCGAGGCTCTTGGCCGCTGTTTCCAGCTGCGCTTGTGGGTTTGACAGTCCCGTTCGCCCCCTCATCGAGCCCCTCGCTGTGCTCCCTTCCCCGTCCCAGGTACAGTAGCCATGGACCTGCAAAACACTGAGTGTCGCCCCATCAACAGCAGCAAGCTGGCGCTGCCGGCCGAGAACGGCGCGGGCACGCGGCGGCCCAGCATCGCGCCCGTGCTCGAGCTGGCCGACACCTCCTCGCTGCTGCCCTGCGACCTGCTCAGCGACCAGTCGGAGGACGAGATGACGCAGTCGGACGAGGAGGGCTCGGCCGTGGTGGAGTGAGTTGCCTGCGCTCGCCGTGGCCGGGCTGAGCTGCTGCCACTGCTCGTGTTGGGCTTTGGTGAGGCTGAGCCTGGCACCGCTGGTGGAGAGACACAAGCGATGCTGTTGCCCCTCCCCGCAATCACAAATACATGTGTTTTTTGGAAAACTCCCAATTGCTGCGGGAGAGCGGGGAAAAGCATTTGCCTGGGATGTGCCATTATCTTCCTTCTGCTGCTCCCCAAGCCTTTGATTTCTGTGCACGTGGAAAACACTCCCCATGACATTATACTGCTGGGTTTCCCTCTGTTGCAGGTATGTCAAAGGCTACCCGCCAAACTCGCCGTACATCGGGAGCTCGCCGACTCTGTGCCACCTTTTACCCGAGAAAGCTCCTTTCTGCTGCCTGCGGCTGGACAAGGTGCGAGGCAGCAGGGCTGGAGCAGGGCAGCTGCTCCCAGGAGCAGGGCAACCCCTTGTCCCAAATTGCCGGGATTTAGGGTCAGAATGGTTGGCTGTGAGCTGGGTGCTGAACTTTGCACTCCCGTTTCTCTGCACAGGGCTGCAAACACAACAGCTTTGAAGACGCCAAGGCCTACGGGTTTAAGAACAAATTGATTATAGTTTCGGCAGAGACTGCCGGGAACGGGCTCTATAACTTCATCGTCCCGCTTCGTGCGTACTATCGCTCCCGAAAAGAGCTAAACCCCATCGTGTTGCTTCTGGACAACAAGCAAGTACTTCCCCTCGGAGGTTCCCTATTGCACCAAGACCTTCCCTCCATCCCCTGGGTGGTGAGGGGTGGCATTGTGGCTCCGGGGTCCTGCCTGGACTATGGTGCCCTTCCTCCCGTGGGCCTGGGAATGCTGTGCAGGGATGACTTTGCCTCTCTTGGGTTTACTGAACTGCCTTGCTTTTTGTCATTCTTCTTCCAGGCCAGAGCACCACTTCTTGGAAGCAATCTGCTGTTTCCCTATGGTTTACTACATGGAAGGCACAATTGATAAGTAGGTGTTTCTGTTGCTCCTTATGGAGCTGTCTAAATGTGCAGTGGTTGTCCCAAGCTCCACATGTGTCTGCCCGTAGTAGCAGGGAAGAGAGGAGCCATCCTGAGCCATGAGGAGCCCCAGGGTTGGCTGCCATGTGGACCTTGCGGCGCCTTGGGTTGGGTTGAGTGTTTGGGTTGGCCAATGGGCTCTGGGTGAGGGGAGCAGGGCAGGAGCTGGGGGTGAGGGCAGTCTGGGCTAGTTCAAAGCTTTCTCCCTGGAGGGTTTCTGAGGAGGGTGTCTCAAGCCCTGTCTCTGCATCCTGCTCCCATGAGTTCTTCTGAGGGGAGACTCTGTGCTCTTCTCTTGGGAACCCGCCAGCCTGGACAGCTTGCTGCAGTGCGGGATCATTTATGCGGACAACCTGGTGGTCGTGGACAAGGAGAGCACCATGAGTGCCGAAGAGGACTACATGGCGGACGCAAAGACGATTGTCAACGTCCAGACCATGTTCAGGTGAGAGGTGACCACGGCACTGGCTCTGTCACTGTCACAGACACTCGTCTTTCCTGGCACCAGGACAAGCAAGGGCAAAGGTGGGAGGTGCTGATGATGGGGAGTGCATCTCACCTGCATTGGGGCTCACACGAGGGAACAGCAGTCCCATCGCCAGCTCTCGGATAGTCACACGGGTGGTTTTGGCCTTCATCAGGCTACACTCAAAGCTTTCGATGCTGAAGGCTTTCCATTTCTGAGCAAGCTGCAGGACAGGAACAGGGCTCTCTCCCATTGCAGGCTCTTCCCCAGCCTTAGCATTATCACGGAGCTGACCCATCCCTCCAACATGAGGTTCATGCAGTTCAGAGCAAAGGACAGTTACTCCTTAGCCCTTTCCAAGCTAGAGAAGGTAAGATAAAGCCTTTCTTTCTGTGTGAGTTTGGAGGGTTCATACTAATTCAGAGCTATTTGTGGTCTTGTGCTCTCCTGCACGCTGTAGCTGCCGTAGTTAAGGTGCTTCTGTTCCAGACAGCCTGCAGCAAACCAAGGTGTGGTCAACTGATCCTTGAGCTATCTGCATCCTTCCATTGCTTGTGTGCTTGTTCAGTGTCTGGACTTTGGGCTGCTTGGTCTACGTGTTGGGTTGGGAGTGTTGCAAGGTCAGATCAAGAGCAGGGAAGGTCCGTGAGCTGGGTGGTTTTGCTCATGCAGTGGAGGGATATGAGAGGTGCAGGGGCTCTCACTGCTGCTCTGTGCCCTCTCCAGAAAGAGCGGGAGAACGGCTCCAACCTGGCGTTCATGTTCCGGCTGCCCTTCGCCGCCGGCAGGGTCTTCAGCATCAGCATGTTGGACACGCTGCTCTACCAGGTGAGGCCTCAGCCGGGCTCTGGGGTGCAAGGGGGCTCCTCTCCTTGGGACAGGGAGGCACAGGAAGGGCCTCAAACGTCAGGGCTCTTTCCATGGCTAAGAGCACATCCAGGGAGGTCTGTCCAGGACATGACTGGATGAATCCTTCCTGTGCCCATGTCTCCCGCCAGTCGTTCGTGAAGGACTACATGATCAGCATCACCAGGCTGCTGCTGGGCCTCGACACCACGCCGGGCTCAGGCTACCTCTGTGCGGTAGGTGCCAAGTTCCTGCATGTTGGAACCCATACGTTGGGATGTCCTTGTCCTGCCTGGAGCCTCCAGGCAGCAGGAAAATTGGGCAGGAGAGGCAGGTCCGTCATGCCCCGTGTTGCATGTGGGAAGCCCAGGGCCACCAGGAGCCCTCATGGCCTCTCCAAAGGCTGGCCAAGGAATTGCTCCATCTCTTCTCTAGCTTATTTTGGGCTCTGGAATTGCTGGGTTTGCGGGAAGTGCAGAAGTGTCCCACTGCTGCTCAAGAGCACAGCAAGAACCAGGAGGCTTCTATCCTTGTTTTACCTAGATGAAAATCACCGAGGATGACCTGTGGATCCGGACATATGGCCGCCTCTTCCAGAAGCTCTGCTCCTCCAGCGCCGAGATTCCCATTGGTATTTATAGGACAGAGTCGCATATGTTCGCCACCTCCGAGGTGAGGGTGATGTGATGTGGAGGGTATCTGTCCATGGGGTCAGGGGCTAGCTTTCTGAACCTGTGATGACACCGTTATTTCATTTTTTATTATTTCCCCCCGGATGCAGCCTCACGACATCAGAGCGCAGGTGAGTACTGTTTGCATCAGCCTTTGCACATGTTGGGGGTGGCTGGGGATTCCTTTGCATTTCAGCCTTGCCATGGCATGGGGGGAGGCAATGGCAGTGCCTGTCTTTGAGCCACCACGGTGCCAACTTATTGCAGTGGATGTCACCTGTCTATTGTCCTCCATGTTGTCTCGCATTGGATATTTTTATCCCAAATTGGCTGCCCAGGGGGTTTTGGCAGTGCAGAGCTGATGCGCTAGGCGAGCGTGCATGGAGAGGAGTAGGGAATAGCCATTCCCAAGGAGGGGAAAGTGCCTGCAGCACCATGGGGTCCACCGGGAACCCCGCTGAGTGCGGTGCCCACCCATGACCCACCAAGCTTGCAGTCACAGATCTCCATCAACGTGGAGGACTGCGAGGACACCAAGGACGTGAAGGAGCACTGGGGCATCAAGACGGGCCACCACCGCAACTCGTGCTCCAGCGACCAGTCGGAGCACCCGCTGCTGCGGCGCAAGAGCATGCAGTGGGCCCGGCGCCTGAGCCGCAAGGGCAACAAGCACGCGAGCAAGACGGCCGAGTGGATCAGCCAGCAGCGCCTGAGCCTCTACCGGCGCTCCGAGCGCCAGGAGCTCTCCGAGCTCGTCAAAAACCGCATGAAGCACCTGGGCTTGCCCACCACGGGGTATGGTGAGTGCCGCGCGGGTCGCGCTCGCCGCTGCTGCATCCTCGGAGCAGGTAACGGGGCAGATGTTCTCTGGAGCCGGCGCTCCCAAGCGGGGCCTCATCCCACTGTGTGTTCCCGTTGCTGTCGCCACGTGCCCCGGCCAGACGCCCCTTGGTGCCACGGCCAGCGGTGCTCAGCGGTGGCACCGGCAGCGCTCGGAGGGATGAGGACCGTCGTGGTGGCCCCGCGCGGTTGCCCTCACTCCTCATCTGCTCCGGACCCTGGTCCCTCCGCGCCGCAGGGGGAGAGGAACCGGTGGGAGCTGGTGCCCCATCCCCACTCCCTTCCCATAGAGGTTTTAACACACCCACAAATTCGCTGGGGGGAAGGTTTCCGTCCCCCAGGGCTGAGTGGTTTGCTTCATTCTGTGCAAAACCGGGCTGGTGCGGCGGGGCGGGCGCTGTGAGCGACGGCCCGGCCGCGCCGCCGCGTCCTCCCGCGCTTGGTTTGTCCCCTGTCGCTGCTGGAGTCTGTCGCTGCCCTCAGTTCCCACAGCTTTCCTGGTTCGTTTTCCTCTTTTTCTCGCTGTCCTCCTCTGGTGTGAGCCATCCTGTGCTGCTGCCTGTTTGCTCCCCGCTCGCCCGCGCGGCCCCGGCCCCGGGGTGCAGCCGGGGCCCACGCGGCCGCCCCCTCTCCTGGCATCGCTGCGGGGCCCCGAGACGCGGCGCGGGGCCAAGGACGGCGGTGCCAGCGGCGCAGGGGCACGTGGGGCTGGAGGGTGACCGGGGCACCCCCCTGCCCTGGGGACCTTCCTGAATCGGGGAGCTCTGGGCCTCTCCCTGTTTCCTGGCTTCAGGACTGTTCCCCAGGGGGCCCCGTTTAACGTGCACGGCTGAGACCCCCCCCCGGCCATGGGGGCCGGTGCAGGCGCCGCCCGCCCGCTTCGCCCGCCCCGCGCTCCTGCTCCGCCCCGGGCGCCCCCCGGCCCCGCCACGTCCCGCCGAGCGCCCCGGCCCCGGGCAACCCCCCTGCAGAATCACCCTGCGGGGGGGCCCGGGCGCTGCTCCCCCTCCAAAAGTGCCCGGCGTGGCACCCGAGTCTGTCAGCGCTCCGGGGGAGGCTGAGGCTGCGCAGGGGTGTCCGTGTCCCCGAGCCGCCGGGGCCGGAGGAGCCGCCGGGGCCGGGGCCGCTCCGGGCCGCGCGCCCGGCTCCCAGCCCGAGCGTCGCCCGCCGGCCGGGCCGGAGCAGCCGCTTGCCCCCTCCCCGCCGCTTGCTGACCTCTCTCTCTCTCTCTGTTTATGTCTGTGCCTCTCCCTGTATGTTCTGTAGAGGATGTAGCAAATTTAACAGCCAGTGATGTGATGAATCGGGTAAACCTGGGATATTTGCAAGGTAATTCCCTTCCCCGGGGAGTCCCGCGGGCTCCGGGCGTGCAGCGCCCAACAAGATCATGGCAGCTCCGCTCCCCCCCTGCCCTCCCCCCTGAGGCCCCGTTCTGAGATGAAAGGCAAAGGAGAGAAGCAGAGGAAGGGCCGTGGTGCCGAGGAAGGGCGCCCAAGGGAGCGGAAGGCTCTGGCAGGCACGATGCGGGATGCGGGATGCGAGGCAAGCCAGTGGCCGCCTCTCCCCGCTGTCCTTGACACCTCCTCTGCCCGCGGCTCCGCGGGCTCTGGGGACGCTGGTGGCAGGTGAGGACAGGGTTGTGGTTGGTGCTGCCGTGGAGGTGCCCGGGTCCTGACGGCACTGTGGGACCCGCCGTGGGCTGGGGATGCCGACCCTAGGCCTTGCAGCAGGGACGCAGTGGATGTGGGTGGCCTTGGTGGCCCTCTAGGAGCGGTGGCAGGTCCCCACGTGCCACAATTACCACTGTGCCCCGTGGTGGGCAGGGCTGGACCTGCTGCAGGGGAAGAGCTGGGGTTTGCCTGGTCGAGGCTCCGTCAGGGAACGGCTGCAGCTGTGGGAGCCCTTGCAGTGCTGGGGCTGGGGCTGCAGCGGCAGGGCCCCTCTCTGGAGGATGTTTCGGTTATTGCGGTGTCCTGGGGATGAGTGTCCTGGAACGGGAGCGCAGGCCCTGCTCTGCCCCACGCGGTGTCACTCGCTGCAGGGCCAGGGACCCTGCATCCCCATCACCCCCCTGCTGCACGGTCAGGCTGCGAGGCTGGGCACGGGGCTGCTGCGGGACACGGTGGGCACTGTGGGCACTGCAGGACACTGCGGAATGCCACGGGACACCTCGGGACACTGCTGGACTCCCCTGCGGCTCGGGGGGCAGGTGCTGTCCCCCCATGGCAGAGGGGCAGGACCAGCCCTACATCCACATCCCTGAGTGATGGGCATCCCCCAGCCAAATGCACCCCGGAGCCCATGAACCCACCTGGACCCAGACCCTGTGTACCCCAGACCCACATCCCCCCGCACACTGCAGAGCCGCAGAGCCGCAGGGACAGCCAGGATCCTGGGGAGGAAAATCCCGGAGCCGCTGCCTGTCTGTGGGTGCCGGTGGGCACTCACTGGCACCATGGGGGAGGCACCCGGTGTCCAACCTTGCAGCCTCCTGCCCCGCACCCCATTCCACCACCCCACCATCCATGTGCCCCTGCATCCCTCATCCCCGCGGCACCTCCCCTGGCTCCCGGCATCCATCCCCCCATGATCTTGTTTGGGCCGTGGGGGCTCAGGCTGCTCCCTGGGCGTGCGGGCACCGGGGCCAGGAGCAGCGCGGGGACAAGCCGCCCCTCGGGGGTCCCCGGCACCTCCGGGTGCCCGCGGCGGCTCCGCATCCAGCGCCAGGGAGCTTTTCCGCGGTTCCCACGGTGGCTGCCCGAGGATGCTAAAGGAGGGACGCGGCTGCTGGGTGGGGGGAGCTGCCCGCGCCCCGCGCGTGCGGCACGAACGCGTGCCCGTCCCGCGGCGGAGCCAGGTGAGCGGCGCTCGGGGCGCGCGGGGGGCGCGCGGGCCGCCGTGCAGCGCCTGCCCCGCTCTTGCAGACGAGATGAACGACCACCAGAACACGCTCTCCTACGTGCTCATCAACCCGCCGCCCGACACGCGCCTGGAGCTCAACGACATCGTGTAGGTGCCGGCGGCGCCGGGGGGGCGGTTTGGGGCGGGGGTCAGCCCCGCGCTGAGCCCGCTCTGCCCCGCAGGTACCTGATCCGCTCGGACCCGCTGGCGCACGTGGCCAACGAGGGCCAGAGCCACAAGAGCGGCTGCAGCGCCCGCCGCGGGCCCCGCAGCCCCGACACCCGCGACGAGACGCAGCTCTGAGCGCGGGCGCCTCAGTGCGGGGCTGCGGCACGGGGACGGCTGCGACCTCGCCGCGGGTCCGGGCAGTGCGACACGTCCTGCGGGTACCGTGGGTCCTGGTGGCACCGTGGGCTCCGGGACTGCAAAGGGGCCACCCAGGCCCTAGGGCTGCAATGAAGCTCAGCGGCGTCACGGATCCCAGGGATGCACTGGGTCCTGGTGGCACCGTGGGAATGCAGCGGATCCCGGTGACCCTGGGGCTTCCACGGGTCTTCGTGCCCCCCGGATCCCTGTTCCGCTGTCGTTGGTCCCACGGGGCGCTCTCTGCAGTGGAAACAGCAGATGGATTTTTCATCAATTTTTGCACACTCTGAAACATCGAAGTGTAATCGGTTTATTTGACTGCCCAGTGAATAAACCGACTTGTTAACTTTATATACTTTTACATTCATATATTAAAACTTAAATGTGATTTTTTTTTTTTTTTTTTTTTTTAATAGGAGCCTTTAAAACACAAGGTAACCGGCCCGGGCGCTGCCGCCTTGCCAGCCCCTCGCCATCACACAATAAAATTGTTTACAAAAAACTCTTTAAAAATCACAACTTTAAGCCATTAATAACCTGAACTTGCCGTGGGCTGGAGGCCCTGGCAGTTTGGGGTTGTCTTCCCCTCTTTTTTTTTTTTTTTTCTCCTTTTACTCTATTCCTTTTCCTCCCTCCCTCCATCCTGCAGATGCTGCTTTTCTTTGCTCCCCTTGGTGCCGATCGTGCCAATGGGGCAGGAAAGGTCCCGGCAGCCCAGACATGGACACGAATTGCCTCGCCAGGGTGAAAGCTTTAACAAATCAAGTTGTATTTCAGATTTTTATTTTTATTTCTAATTTCTCTTGCCACTCCTCCTTTGGCCCCAAAGGGATAGCAGAGCTGAGAGCAGTTGTGGGGCCAAAAAGAGACTAAAATCCAAATGCTGCCCAATGTGTCACTTAGCCAAGGGCGAGCAAATCCAAAGGCAACAAGTGCCCAAGCAACAAGCACCAGGGGTGTAAGAGCAGCCCCTACAAACCAACAGGAAACACACAGCTAGGGTTTGTGGTAATACTGAAAAAACAGAAAAAAACCTTCTTAATATTGTTGTACTTTGACAAGTTCTTTTTTTTTTTTTCCCCTTTTTTTTTTTTTTTTGGTTGTTTGTTTAATATATAAATACATGTATTTAAAAATAAGCTACATGTATAAATGGTACCCATTTTGCACATGTTATTTCTATGGTGTAAATTTATAGCCAACATTTTAACGGGATGTTTGGAAGATGATTACTGTAGATATTTCCCTGTGGTGAATGGCATCCGAGAACAAATGTCTAATTTTTCTAATGCTTTAGACTCAGCTACGATACTAATGTATAAAAAAAAAAAAAAGAAAAAAATAACTATTTTATTTTTGATAACGGGTCTGAAGACTGCGGTTTTGGGGTGGGGGGCTCGATTCTGCTCGGCTAAGGCAGGAATCACCACAAATATACACCAAAATGGGAGGGGAAAAGAAAAACCAAATCAAACCAAAATCGCTCAGCTAATTCTGCTATAGGGACTGTTTTTATAGCACGTGCAATGGCTCACGTTGAGAGGACGGGCCAAAGCAGGGGCAGGGCCCTTGTAGGGGACCCTGCCGAAGGGGAGACCAGCGCCAGCCCTGCAGCGCTCACACGCCTGCTCTTTGGATTGGTTATTTTCACTTTATTTTTCTTTTAAGGGGTTAGTTTTTAGCTGTTGTTGCAGGGAGGTGTCCCCTGCAACAGCCCAAGCCTGCGGGAGCAGGGACAGCCTCGGGCTGTGGCGTTTCTGAGGGCTCGTACGGGGCTGAGCAGTGGCACCCATCACTGTTGGGTGCCCTGATGTGAGAGATGTGCCCGTGTGGTGTCACCTAGAGCCCCCTCGGGTGAGGTGACATTCAGGTAAAACCCAAAAAAACTCAACAAATATCTCATTTTGCCTCCATGACACATCACACATGGGTTCATACTTCCAACAGGGACTAAATCCCCCTATCAGGCATTAAAAAGAACGAGCCAAACAAGTGCCAGGTTATCTGCATCCCTCCCCAGCCCCTTTTTTTAACTTTGCTATGTGTAGGGCACTACAGCCGTGTATCTCCGGAGGGCCTCAAGGTCACCTCATGCATGTTTTTTATCAGCAATGGCAGATCAAGCAGCCTCATGAGACCCAACTCGGTGACACGATCTTCTGGGCTGCACCGCACCTGGAGACGGTTTTGTACAGTAATTGTGAAGATGCTTCACGTTTATGTAAAGTTGAAAATAAAAGAGCTGCATGCAGCAACAACAACACTGCTGGGGGGTTTGTTTTGCTTTGTTTTGTTACGGGGCAAAATTTTGTTTTAAAAGTCAAAAGAAACCCCAAAGCTGTGATACAGGACAACTGTTTTATGTTTGTATGTTGGCAAGGAATCATACAGTTAGGACATTCCAAATGTAAAAATCCTCCGCAGGAGTAACCAGTTGAAAAATATAAAAATATATTAAATATTATATTATATAAAAATATATAAATATATTTTTTGGTGGCATAGTGAGGGACGTTTAAGTACATAGGGAATTGAACCTAAACTGCATGGCAGCGAAAGCCCCTACAAGGCAACAGGCTTGAGGCTTTGCTGCCCCTGGGCTCAGCTCCTGCGGGAGGGTGAAGACAGGGGATGGATGGATGGATGGATGGATGGATGGATGGATGGATGGATGAGACGCTCCAGCC
The DNA here is from genome assembly GCA_032273925.1 of Rhynchotus rufescens. Taxonomy (NCBI): domain Eukaryota; kingdom Metazoa; phylum Chordata; class Aves; order Tinamiformes; family Tinamidae; genus Rhynchotus; species Rhynchotus rufescens. The sequence continues at coordinate 934 of JAVCKT010010257.1, read as the reverse complement.
ACCGGATCCTTAGGGAATCCAGGCAGCAGCACAAATTGGACCTCAGCACCCCATCCTTAGGAGGAAGCAGCAGCTCCTCTGCTCCTTAGGGATAGTCTGTTATTTTGGGGAACAAAACCCTCCTCCTTCTACATATTATTCTATCTACACTTGAACATAGACTTTACTTTGGAGATCAACTGCAATCCACAAAAAAATGGACATCATTTTTATTAGACACTATGAGAAGATACTATAAACTTACATCTATTTAAACTCAACCAGCAGGATGCAGAAATAATACAACTTAAACACAGAGCACTAGGCATTAAATTCAACTGTGTAAGTGTGAGAAAGTTGAAAGCTATCAAGGCTTTTTATTGCAAATTCATCCTAGTCAGGACATCCAAGAAGAAGCCTGTTAAAAATAATTTTAGCTATTATTGAACAGATATCTACAGAGAGTAAATGCCCTCCTACTTCCCTGTAAAATTACAGCTACCTGTAAGAAAAACAGCTGTCCAGAGGTAATTGCAAACACTGCCAATTAGCAGCCCTCATTTGTACCAAAAAACTGCATCAGGGACAAGATTTAACATTCCAGGAGAGCAGCCACAGGTCACAGCTGTTTCTGAACGAGCTGCAGCACAAGTTAATGGAAACCTCAGTGTTAGGTGCCTAGAATAGAAACATAAAGGTTAGCAAGGGAATGGTGATGAAAGGCATATGAAAATTCCAGTGTACCAGTTTACTGTAGTAGACTAATGCTTTATACTACTACACACACACACACACACACACACACACACACACACACACACACACACACATTATTTATATTGCACAGGTATCTGCAATCCTGCAGTCGAAGTGCGGCGTTGGGTTTGAATTCCCTGGAGACGGGTGGACACGCTGTGCTGCTCCCTGGGCTCCGATTTTCCTTGGGCAATTTCGT
>JAVCKT010010255.1:0-12370 GCA_032273925.1 Rhynchotus rufescens | reverse complement strand
CTTAAAGGAGTTCTGATTTTTCAGCTTTTGGTAGTAACTTTATTTTCCTCTTGTAAAAGCTTCTTTACTTCTAACAAAACCCTATTTATGAACAAATAGATGTATTTGCATGCACACATGTGAGTTTGTAGGAATTGTAATTTAGTCTGAGTTTGTTGGAGGAATCTTAAACCAGTTCTTAGCTAATTGGTCATGTTCACTGTTTGCATTCTGTGTCGCTCCACTAGATGGAGTCCAAGTGTAAATATTGAATTAAAATCCAATTTGTCTAAACTTCAGAATACAAATGTTTAGAGTAACTGTTGATAAATATTATGACTTGATACAATCAGAAGATTTTTGCAACTGTCACCAAAGAGCCTGGAAGGATTGCAGGGGCATTTCTGTGTGGCAGGGCCGGGGGCAGGTTTTGGAGCGGGCTGGTGTGCGGCACTGAGGCCCCTTGGGCATCGCAGGGCTGCGCTCTTCAGAGAGCAGAGCAGAGCACACTACGTGTCTTACTGATCTCTGTCACTTTGGGTTCGCTGGGCACATAAAAGGATTTTGGAAGCCAGAACCTGCTCTCTGTATTTCAACAACCATAGAAATGTCTGATCTTTTTTTTTTTTTTTTTTTGGATAATTTCTCGCTTACAGCATCTTAAGTTTCAGAATGCTGACACACTGAGACTTTACACTGAGGGAACAAAAAGTCATCCTCAGGCTTTTACTGCTCTGTAACAGCGGGTTGGATTCCTGTTTCCTGTGGCAGTGAATTGGTACTAAATCATGTGTGAGAAACACGAACTGGGCAGATAAGTCTGGGCTCTCTCTAGGATTAGTGAAGATGCCAGTTAGTGAGTGATGACAAGAAAACATCCTACAGTATTTCAGGAAATGCAAGTATGATTGTGACATTGTTATGAAATGCAACCCACAATTTAATGCCTGGTTATTTGTTTGATTTTTTCTGCTCCTTTAGTGTAGCATCCTTGGAAATAACCTTAAAGACCTGGCAGATAAATACCAGCACTATGAAGATGCCTCGTCTGGGCTTCTGTCAGGTCTCCAGGCCTCTGAAACAGCTGTGAACAAGCAACTGTGTGAGCCCATTGCAGTGGATCCCCAAAATCTCCAAAGACAGCTAGAAGAAACGAAGGTAAAAAGCTTCACCAAGCACAAGTGCCATGTTCTAACTGGAACTGCTTTTTGTCTGAAAAGCAAGATAATTTAATATAATCCAGGTGGCTGAAGGCCAAATTCTTGCCTTTCCTGTGTGCATGTAACTCCTGGTCCTCAAATTCAGCTGCCTCAAGTGTTATCTGAAGAACTTTATTTTGGAAATTTAATGGAGCACCAGGTTAGTGTTCCTGTTGTGAAAGCAAGATGCATTTCCTGTCGCTGCCCAGATGATAAGGTGTGGAAGTGCTATGGCAATCTGGAACGTTGGAGAACTAGGCAAGGATTTTGCTGACAGGGTGGGGCTTGTGCCTGAGCAGACCATTCGTTGTTGTCTGTGGCTTTGCTTTTTCTGCTCATGTTTTTATTCTGCTATAAGGCATTTTGTAAGGAGTTACACTGCATCAGCCCTGAGATCTGATCAATCTGTTGGCCTGCTGCAGTCATACCCAGGACTATATGCTCTGCAGACATTGAATATAACCTAATTTGCCCTCTGTAGAAGCATTGTAGCTTTTTTCCTGAAGGAGTGAAGGAGTATCCTAGCATACACCACACAGGATGGTGATGGAGCTTGTCCAGGTGAACACCAGTTCAGGTGCACAGAATGTAAGCTTGCAGAAAGCTTTAGGAGCCCAAGTTGAAGGTAGAAACAGGTAGACAGGAAGAAAGTGTCATGAGGACGGGGTTTGACAGTGATAGTGAGTCCTTTAGCCATGTCTCCCAGAGGAACCTGCCAAGAAGTGCGTCTCCCACACGGTGCAGGGAACATCTGCTGCTGGACCTGCCCGTCACGCCGGTATGTGACAGAGCAGACTCAAAAAGGAAATCACAGCAATGTAACAAGACTTGGGAAAATGATTTTCTTTCAAAAATGGGAGTGTAAATTTTGGATTTTTAACATTAGAGCAATTTGCTGCATTTGTGCTTCTGGGCAGCACAAAAGCAGAACCAACACCAATGCCAATCTGAACCTGTTATTTAAACTTTTCGATACTTATGTCACAAGGAATTATATCCTGTCTAATGCCAATTTTCATGCAAGTAACACAAAAGGGGAGAATACTGTGGCTCCTTTATGAAATGCTTACATGGATTACTTGCTACACAAAAGAGCACTCAATGAGTATCAACTGGGAAGAAGGGAGAGGCTGCAAAGCATCAAAAGATTCACACTCAATGAGTATCAACTGGGAAGAAGGGAGAGGCTGCAAAGCATCAAAAGATTCAAAGGAAGAGCAAAACCAGGAGGCTGCAGCCCGAAAGCCAATTAATGGAAGCAAAACAAAGAGCATTGCTGGAGAAGTCAGGTGTTGCAAGTTAAAGCTGTCCCTTGTAGCCGACACATGCAGTTCATAATCCCGCTAGACACTGACCTTGGCAGCGTGGTGCTGTCTAATCTCTTTAGAGGGATTAACTGTTCTTCAGAATATTCTTCAGGGCCTCTGGCATAAGCTTGTTTGCTTTCTGTCAGCATACACAGTTCTCGGCTATATATCATTTTTTTGTGCACATGCACTATTTTTACTTAATGTAAGGAAAATTCCTCTTCAGGTCAGAGTTTTACTTCTCAAATAGCAAACGATAGGAAGCCATGACTCTCCTGGCATGCCATTTTCAGGCTGCTGGCTGTGCTGTGGATAGGAGCTTGCCCTCTTGGTCCTGGCACTGTAGTCGGGAGCAACATCTACTCGTCACGTAGGCAGCCGTGTCAGAAAAGAAAGTGAGAGGAGAGGGAGGCACTTGTGGAAGGATCAGGGGAAGGAAGACGAACACGGATCACATGCAGGAGCACAGGGGCCTCAAACAGGTCAGGCACCCGTCCCTTGAGAGCTGAGCTACAGGCACTGGGGAAAGAGGCTTTCAGAAGCTGATTCCACCCTTTCTGAAGTTGATTCCACCTCTCCACCTCTCTTGGAGCTGGTGAGAGCCCTGGTTGAGATGGTCTCTAAATCTGTGTTCCTTGACTGGATAAACGTAGCGAAAATTCAGTGTCACCAGCTCCAGGAGCAGCTAAAACTATGAAGATGATCCTCAGGTTTCATGGCAATACACTGTGGTTTCAGTGTCATTGCTGCTCATCACTGGACACTTTCCCCTGGAGCTGTTCCCTGATGCTGAGTTGAAAAATACTTTTTATTTTTCTTTTGGGTAACAGATGAGTTAGAACAAATGGTCTTCAAGAAGTTTCATCAAAGGACACATTCTCAGGTTCCATGCCAGCAAGCAGTGAGTCAGAGTAGTAAAACAGAGGAAAGATAAGTTGGTGTAGAAAGTAAATCCAAGGCCAGAAGGCGAGGGGTTGTCACAGCCAGCGGTGAAGATCTTTCTTTTATGGAGAGGTCACACTCGAGTTGGCCTCTTCCCAGCACTAGGTTGAGGCTGTACAACGTATCACCAGTCCTGCCTGTGTACTTTTTAGCTGTATGGAAGAGGATAATTTTCAATTATGGAATTTTACAGGTTCTTCAAGGACAAGTATCTAATCACCAAATTGCTGTTGAAAAACTGAAGAAAGCTGCTGAAGTGCTTCTGGATACAAGGGGAGAGCTGACCCCAGACAAAGATAAGATTCAGAAAACACTGGGTAAAATGTTCATTTTTCTTCATACCTCCTTTTATCCCCTGGCTCTGCACCCAAGTACTGGAAGAGACTAAATACAGAGTTCCCACATTCCTGTTTCCCTTTGCAGGTCCAGGTTTTGTTGAGTCATCGCCTCTTATAAATGCAGTAACTTTATTGTTGGTCCATTTCCCACCTTTGAAAATAGGCTCTTCACTTAGTTGTCATTGTTTTATTTTTGCCCATTTTTAGGGAATAGGAACTATGTTTAATTTATATGCTGCAAATGAACATGTCAGAGTTAGTGACTTGCTGAGGAGCATAAATTTGCCAGTGGGCAGTTCAAGATCAAGGAACATAATCCTAGCTATTGCTTTCCAGCTAGTTATTGCAAGCTTGCTTAGCCAAGAAGTTATTTCCTCCTGACTTCAAGAAGCTCCCTTATCAGTTTTCTATGGATGTGGGAAGTGTTACAGCATGACATTCACCACAGTGTGAAACTTGAATATTATGTATATCACACTTCCATCTCTTCTTGCAATCCCACAAGTAACTTGCAGAGCAGCAAGGTAAATCAGTGGCTGGCTTGCATCTTTGAAGTCAGAGATGAAACTCCACAGAAGGTACAGGGAATAGGGACTGGAATTATCTGTGGTCTTGCAACTATAAACAACTTGCTATTAAACAAATTGAACACCCTTTTTCTTGTGGGAAGAGGAGGGGGTGGTGGCAGTTCCCATTTCACTCATTCTTGCAGATGTAAGCTCTACTCCTTAACCTTGAAATCGTGTTTAGATTCAAATGAGGCTAAAACCATACAGGGCCAGAATACACTAATCACAGTTTACATCTACCTGTCTATCAATATTAGGTTGAGAGTGAATTCATAGCTTCTCATTATTAAAGTACTTCCTTACACAGAAAACCTTAGGAGCAGAATAAGACTTTTCAAACACAGAAACTTTTGTTATGAGAGAGCACAGTGGTAACGGCTGGTTAAATTTAGTTAAAGAATGAAAAGTTCCTTCTCCATGAAGGGGGGAGCAGGAGGAGGCTGCTGCAGAAGACGATGATTTCACTGAACAGTGAAAATAATCTGATATAATTCCTGTGCTAACAAAGACTAAGCTAATTAGAGCATGTTGGTAAAGGAAAGTTGGGTGTGCAGGTATATGCTCCTTGCCAGGCTTCTCACACCACTTCTCCCTGGCTGTGGTGCAGTTTTTAAGTGCAGCAGCACAGACCTGGTGTTGAAGAGGAGCAGCTGTCATTCTGGTCGTGTCCAAAGTGCTTTTGGACCTCAATCTCAGATAAATTAAAGAATTTCCCACTAAACTACAATTACTGTTTTATTAATATTTAATGTGTAACAAGTGTGCTGTGACCTGCTTGCTCTTTGGGGAATTGTAATTGTTTGCCCATAGGAGGTTGCCTAGTTCTTTTCCCTGCCTCAAATGAGGACCAGCCCTGCCCATGTAATTTTATGTCACTCCTGACACATATGGCCAGTGAAGTCTTCCCAGCTCATCTGGGATGAGATGGGAGTAATGAAGTATATTCAGAGCAGCTGAAGAGAGGATCAAGGCAATTTCCTTATTTCAACCTATTTGGCAGGTAATTAGTGAGAGTAACGAAAGGTTTTACAGTTGGGAAAATACAGTGAAATTAAGGAAGAAAAATATCCTGTTTTTCAGAAGAACTCTGCAGTGAAGTACATTGAACCACAGACTAGTCTAATCCTATCTAGAATTATCATGTATATTTTAATACATCTGACACAAAGTTACAGTGTCAACGTGCTCCTTAGGAAGTAGTGCTACACAGGCAGTGGGATGGAGCACAGGAAGTGATACAGAAGAGGCTAAAAACTCCTCTGTGGTGTGTGCACTGAGGCTCCTTGCGTGGCTGAGTTTGATTTTCAGGAACTTTCCCAGGTTTATCCTGGGGGGAGGGTGGCCTCACAAGGAACCATCTGGAGGAGCCTTTCAGCTCTGAGAGTCCCACAAGAGAGGGGCTGCAGAAGAGCTGTCCGGCCGCTGCCTTGATCCTTGGGATCAGCCGGCAGCTGTTGGGAGTCAGAGCGCCTGGGAAGCAGCCCCTGAGCGCGGGCGAGGAGCAGCCGTAAGCTGTAGGACATCTTTGGCCCCTTAACTCATGTATCCTTCTGGCTTTCTGCCTGTATCAGTTCTTGATCACTGTTTTTTGTGTGTATATTTTTGCTGAATAAAGTGATGTTCTTGTTCAGTTCTACTCTAGGCTTTATATATTTATTTATTTATTTCTGCTGGCATTTACCTGGTGCGACCTGGTGAAATGAGTTCAAAGCTGAAGTTAATGAGTTAAAAGTTTGACCCGATGATTTCAGGAGAAATAGAGGAAATATTTGAAATACGCTTTCTGGTTATCCCTATCAGATGACATTGTGGACAGATATGACAATTTATCCAAGTGTGTGAATGAAAGGAATGAGAAACTCCAGATAACTCTGACACGATCCCTAAGTGTGCAGGATGGCCTGGATGAAATGCTTGACTGGATGGAAGGTGTTGAAAAGAGCCTTGAAGAGCAAGGTCAAGTGCCTTTGAATTCTGCTGCTATTCAGGACATCATTAGTAAAAGCATTGTAAGTAGCATTCTCTGAAAGAAACATTTGCTTAATAATTCAGATGTCAGGAAAGAATTGAGATCTTAGTTTGGCTCCTGCAGTGGGTTCAAAACACTTGACGGGCTGTTGCATGAGCTGAAACTGCACGTAAAGATTTCTGTAGATGAAATAGAATTATGTCAGTGTACTAGCTGTACTCATTTGTTGCTTCGAATTGTAGGCCAGCTCCACTTCTTAAAATTGAATTATAAGCAATAGAGAATACTTCTTAAAATGCAATTATAAGCATTATAGAGTATTTTTTGCCTCTTTCAGATGCTAGAGCAAGACATTGCAGGTCGCCAAAGCAGCCTAAACACTATGAATGAAAAAGTGAAGAAGTTCATGGAAACAGCAGATCCCTCCACTGCATCATCGCTGCAAGCTAAGATGAGTGAACTTGCAGGGCGGTTTTCTGAAGCAAGTAACAAGCATAAAGAAAAGCTGGTGAAAATGGAGGAGTTGAAGACGAAAGTGGAGTTGTTTGAAGGTCTGTCAGGAAAACTTCAGACATTTTTAGATGAGAAGAACCAGGCTTTCAGTGAGACTGAGGCGCCGAGAAAGGACGTCAGTGAAGTGTCTCAGTATATGCAGGTACTGTACTGCTCCATTTGTATACATATCCTGCATTTCTGCTCTGACTCTTTAAAATGAGTTAACACGTAAGACATTCTTGTTTCCTCGCTTCAACTGTTTAACTAAAATCAAGCACTTAATTTTGAACAACCGATTTTCAAGTCTAACGTGAGGAATATACTTCTGTTTTGCAGGAGGCCAGTATAGAACTGGCACAACATAAGAAAGATCTGGAAGTTTTGCAGCAGCTTCTTGAAGAACTTTCACTGCACGCTCTTCCTGGGGATAAAGCAGTGGTACTGGAAAAAGTCACTGCTTTGTCAAAGAAATTCCGAGAGGTAGAGGAGACGTTAAAGGAAAAGTAAGTAGGGTCTACACGACACTGTTTACACCTTTTATGCTAATACATAGCGTGGATTTTATGATGGCTTCTTTGGTGCAAAAAACTTTTTTTTTTAATAAAATAGAGAGATCTTCTGATTGGAAATACCTCTATGCTTAGTCAGCCTGCTTAGTAAGTGATGCAGGAGCTCTCGTGTTAGCTCTAAAGACAAATCAGCCTGTGCAGCTGTCTTGATATTTGCAAGAGGCCTGACAGTTCTGAGGGAAATGTATTTCTCCTTTCTCTGATGGAATACAGCTTGCTGCTTGTGCAAGTTACTGTGAAGTCATATTTGGAATGAGGCTGCAAAGGAAAACAAAAGAATTCATTATAGCTCCATTATCAGTAACCTGTACAGCAAAACTAGATTTTCCAAGCTGTTTACATCCAAAAGAAGTAGCTTTGTGTCCACGTATTGACTAAACTGTTTTTGATTCTGGTCTCTGTAATCTCCAAATCAGTAGCATCATTGAGGTATGTGCAGTTTTCCTTCAGGCAGCTGTCATGCAATTAAAAATAATACAAAGTCATTAAACTATGAGATGCAGTTTCTTTTTCTGGGCATGCTTTGTTAGTCTTAGTAACAACTCAAGATGCAGCCATCATGTTTAGACAGCAAACTGGAACTGACATAGGAATGGATAGCTAGGTTCTGATTTATGACAGTAGTATGGAATGATTGTTCAAAATCCAACATGATCCTATGAAGCAGTTCTCAGCTCTCTAGTTAGTGTACCAAAGTGTCAAAACACTGTGTTTGAGAGATATGAACTGTCATAACTTTGCAGTCTAAAGTCTTTACTCAGACACAGCTCTTGTGAGGGTTCTCTAGTCCCTGTATTGCTTTTATCACATACATTTTTCACCATTGTCTTCGCACTTATTTCACCACTTGTTCTAGGGATGAGCTTTCAGGACTTAGAACTGATCTGATGACATTTCAAGTATTAGTTTTCATATGGTCCTTGCTTTTACTGACCAGCACTATATACACTTAGTTCATCAATGCTACTGACATACCAGCTCAGGGACAATTCACGTTCAGGGAGAAGATACACAAGTTGCAAAGTAGATTTAATAAGCACTTTGACATCAGGGTGCCTCTGCATGGTCGTGGCTGCATTATCATCTCCAATCCAAACACTCAGATTGATAAGCACAAAATACTTTTGTTCTCTACCTCTTTTACAAATCATTTGTCCATCTTTTATGAAAATGTTACATGGATGGATATTTTCTGCTGTATGGAAAACACACCTCTCTATCTGTTCTCTTCAAAGCAAGCTGAGACTCGTTGCATTCAGGAATAGCAGTATGAGCCTGAGAATATCTTTGTTTAATTATCAGAGGGAAAACTGACAGTGCTCTATTTCTCTTTTTTTTTCTTTTATCTAGAGAAGAGGACGTATCCTCTTGTCAGAAACAAATGGATACTTTTGAGCTCCTTGTAGAATCTTTAAAGAAATGGATAAAAGAGACAACAGAAAGAATTCCAGCAGCACGACCCTCACTGAATACGGAGGAGTTAAAGAAACCTTTGGAAGATACTCTGGTAGGTTATTTCATTTGGGAAGCAAATATGGCTATAGGAAGTGGGGTATCTATTAATAGCATTAAAGTACAACCTTATAAAATAAGGAAGTACAGATTGTAATTCAATAGTATTTCTTTTTTTTTTTTTTTCTACAGACAATAGAACAAGTAAAAATATTCTATTTGTAGTTCTCCGGGTATTTTTTAGTACTGATTATTAATGGTGCTTATACACATTCACTAATTGAGCCTGCCCAACAGTTTCCATGCCATACTGCACAGTGGTTGGGAGTGGGGAGCTAGCAATCTCCATTTACACACCCAATTCTTTTGTATGTTTTAAGTACTGCAGGTGATTCCCAAATATCACGGTCATTACTGTCTTTGCACTAAGTATTTTAAGTCTGAAATCTGTTATGTAATGAGTAATTAACTAATTTTCTCAATCAGAATTTAAAGGATGAATGGACCTCGAAAGCACCTGAACTGCAGAAAATGAACAGCAGAGGAACAGTGTTGTGCAATCTAATTACTGCTGTTACTTCTCCTGCAAAATCAAGAGCAGCTGCAAAATCAGGTATGCATCTATATGACTGGGAAAACCTAAAGCTCAAAGAGTTTTTAAGACCTTTAGAACAAACATTTCACCTGCTGAGCAGGTCCTTGAATGTTACGGCTTGTGAAAAGTCAGTTAGCAAGGTCTGCTTCAATCATCATTTGGTGCAACTCATTTAAACTGATATGCCTTAACTACTGTAAAAATTCAGTACACTTTCTGATTATTCTCTATGGTCAAAATAGTGTAAAAGTACTTGATGTAACTGATTAGCAGTTCCTAAAGCTGCTACTTCTGTATGTAATTCCCTAATTATGCACAAAATGAATAGTGAAGAGCTCATCTTAGAAAACTTCATAAAATAACTCTGTACTTCAATTCTTGGCCTAGCAGCCATTTTTGACCCTAACAGATGCTAATTTTGCAAATACTGTTGAACTGCACAACTTTGCTGCCACCGAAATTCCTTTTTTTTCGTAGTCATAAGGCTGTTCTGGTGAGGCTAAGCAAGCACATAATTGTTTACAGGATCATGGAGTTTTTCTTAGAATAGCAATGAGGACATGGTCATCCAAACTGAAGCCAGCTAACATACCGATCCCAGTGATTAGGCTAAAATTTAGTATAATTAATGATAAAATAAATTTGAGCAGCAGAGTTGGACTAGATGATCTCTAGAGGTCCCTTCCAACGTTAACCATTCGGTGATTCTATGTGATTCTGTGATATTTCAGTTGAAAGAACAGCAGAGTAGGGAAGTGATTCCATATGATTCCAGTGTTACTTTCCTGAGTCAAAGCATACTTCCAATCAGGAGCTTCAGCTAACTCCTTTTTCCCTGTAATCTGATTTTGAAGACAGCAAATCTATTTTCACCATTTTCTGCACCAGGATGTTTAAATTTTAACTTGTTTTACAGAAATCAATAATTCTGCCTAGTGCCATTTAAGTTAAGGCAAGAGGTACCTGAAGTGTTTTAGTGGCCATAAATACATTTTCAGTCAGTTCTCCTTGAAAATATTTCCTCAGTTCAAGTGTGTAGGTGCTTGTTGGTCTTCTCCACAGCACAGTGGGATATCCCTTATCCACTATCTTTTGGCAAGAGTAAAGCACTTCCTTTTTTTCACATCTCTTTGTAATAGCTGCTTCTGTTTTCATTCTTGTTTGATTTTAAAATAAAAATTTTAAAGAACACTTTGGAAACCTTACATAGGATATCTGTGCTCCCTCCCTTGCCCCCTTCTCCTATACATTGAGGTAGATGAATTAATTAAATAAATAGCATATAGGGACAGCTGTAATTCTCCAGGCTACTTGCTGTCCTGGACAAGAGCTGTGCTGTGCATTACTTGAGCACAGCTATAAATACCAGAGTGCAGCTAATGGAGCATGAAGCCTTGCAGGGCTCCTGCCAGGGGCTGTGACTGTCCTGATCTGGGCTATTCCCTCGTGCCATCCTCCAGCTGCCACTAACGTGGCCCTCACTGTCCAGCTGGCACTGAGGGCGGCCGCACGCTTTTTCCAAGGCAACCGCTGATCCTTCTCCACTAATGACTCATCTGGGAATACGTACGGGTAGGCGGGGTGGACGGGATTCTCCTTGCTGCTCCCTGTGGAGCGGCTCTGTGTCCCGGCTCCAGGGTTTCCTGCTCCGGCCACGCAGGCCTGCTTCCAATCGCCATTGGAATCAGGCTGCCTGGGCGGCTGGCTGCTCGTGGGGGGCGGCTGGGACGTGGCGCGTGTCGGGATGGCTCCCCGTGGCACTCCCTGCTGTGGGATACACACACTGTGGGCCGCAGTTGCACGGCCTGCCCACAGCAGGACAGGAGGTGCCTTGCCCTGTTGGTATCAGGAGGCTGTAGGGCAGAGCTAAGGGGGGGCTGAGTGAGCGCGTGGCCGGTCGGCAGCGCCCTCGGGGCTCATGTCCAGAAGCAAAGCTGCCCTCATGAACCCGTCCAGAGGCTGCGCCGGGCTCTTCCTGCCTGTTCCTAGTTAGCAGCCTCCTCCTCACAGTTTTGCCTTCTGTCACTAGCAGCGTCCCCGACAGTGCCCAGACGTGGCTGGCCAAAAACACGTTCTCAAGAAGCAGCAGGGAGGACAGTCGTGGTAGGAGAGAGGAGGAAAGCGGTGCCAGGCCCCTGGGCATGAGCAGGCCTCCCAGCTAGGCTGGAGGCCGTGGTCCTCCAGTCTTTTATTGAGAGCAGCACTGTAAGCAATAGGTCTGTAAGCAGTAGGTCTGGCTGTGTCAGGCACAGAGGTGTGCACATGTACGAGTGCGTGTGCACCCCCACACACTGCGTGCATCCGTGTGCATTTATGGTTCTGCTTGTGGTACTGGTTTCCTGGAGCTGTTTTAAACATGAAAAACAACCTTAAAATATATAAAACAGTCAAAATAAAACACTGGCTATTACAAGTGCTTTAATGTTGTAACAAGTATTATGTAACTACAAGTTCTGTTTTAAAGAGAAAACAATGCACGCTTTTTGGTCGGAAAAGGCCCCGGTGAACACAGAGCTTAGTGTCTCTCAATCCACAGGTGGAGTGATGTTAAATGGTGATGGAGGAGCTCCAGGTACTCAGGATTTCCTGAAAAATAAAGGTGAGTAACCACCTAGTAAAAAATTCCATATATGATAAGGAGTTGTCTTTGTGAGGTAGTGTTAAATAAAATGAATATTTTAAGTTATTCACAAGCCTCTAGATTTGTGAAGAGTCTCTAGACAGCTCTGAAATTTCATATCACCTTCACGTAAGAACTAAAAAATGTAAGATAGGAAATAAGAAACATAAGAAATAGGAAAGCTTAAGAAATGCTGACTAGTAAGATGATGCTAAAACTCTGTGTGCAAACACCTATCATCAGTATTACTTTTGAAGACAGATCAAATCTGGCTCTGTTTTCAGTATTTCTATAAATACAGGGGTAGCTGTTTTAATGTAAGATATGGCCTGTGAG
>JAVCKT010010252.1:0-10704 GCA_032273925.1 Rhynchotus rufescens | reverse complement strand
AGAGAGAAAGAGAAAAAAAAAAAAAAAAACCAGAATTATATGATGAAGGACAACTGTTATTTAGGCAAAAGCTAAATTTCTGATAGTGGTTTGAGAAAGAATGTATGTACAAAGAAAGATTATTTTTTTTTTGGCTATCTTCATAGAGACAAGATGGGAAATGGTGACAGTTAGTGGCCCTGCATTATAGGATTCATTATTTACAACTCTTTTGAGACAAAAGATAATATAGTTTGTATTTCTTATCTGCGGCTGTGATTTGAAGTATAAGGAACAAGCTTCCTTTTCCAATATGTTCAGGCTGTGCTCAAAGAAGTTAAGTATTCTGTAAGAAATTTAAGAGCATTACGCCTTCATGTATTTCAGTTAAGCATCAGAAATAATTTAAATCATGCTACAAATACACAAGAATTAGCAAGTGCTGACATGCAACAAATTATTTTTTCAAGCAGTATGTTTAGATAATGAGTACATCAAAGTCTTAATATGGAACCTATTAAGTCACTGATACTTTTTCTACTGAATTTAGTTGGCTTTTGTCCAGGCTACGGAAGAGGAATAAATATCTGCTATCAAATTCTAGGTCATTACTGCATATTTCTCTGATATATAATTAGAGAAACTGCCTGCTGGAGATAGTGGGAAAAGTTGTCCCAAGCTTTTCTGGAAATGTGGTGTTGACTAACTTTGCCAGGAAAAAAAATGAGAGCATCTTTTAGCTCCCTGAATACACCACAAATGTAAGAGCCCAGTAAACACAGTGAGTGACCTTAGTAAGAGCTGAACACTTGCTTACACTGCGGGAACGGAACAAATCTTAAATATGATATTGGACATCTTCTTTGACGGTCTTAAAATATTTATATGTTTTCTCCTTGAGCGAGTCCCCACTTTTTACTTCTGGACTATTCTGGACGCTGGCCTTGTCACTCCACTAGGCTTGCCTAAACCCTCGGGCTACCCTCGAGCAAAGGGTTTGGATTCAGCTCCCCACAGGGTTCAGTTCTGATACAGCTTATAAAGTCTATAAAGTCTACAGATAAGGGGCACCAGTAGAGCCCTTCCAGCCACAGGCATCAGAAAAATGAACTAGGTTTAGTCCCATACATCTCATCACCATGGGCTGTTTATCAGAGCACATTATGTTGCATGCTGGAAAGGCAACGTATTATGGAATTAGTTTCCCTGGAAATTTTGGGAGGAGAAAGCAGTCTAGCAAAAGTCAACAATTTCAGAAATTATTTAAAGGGAATAGCAAAGTGATTCAGAGTATATTCTTCTTGGGTTATTGCATTACAATAAAAGCATTAGTATTACACAGGTCATTATTTTATCATTAGTTTAACGACATCAGTTAATGAAGGCTTTCAGGAAAGAGTCACACAGCTAGTGGTTATGATTTGTTAGACCATCTATTTACATTCAGGAATAACATGCAGTTAAAATGCTGCCAAAGTAACTGAAAAATATATGCTTTCTTAGTGATGGAAAATAGTTTTCATTTTATGCATATGGACATGTTTCCCACTAACTTTAATTTTGCTCAGAGCATATGAATAAGAAAATTTCTGTCAGAAAAAAAGCAAAATTTACTGTGCTTGCAATTCCACACATATTCTCCTTCCATGCCATGTATATTTCAGTACTAGAAAAGGTATCTATTTAATATATATCACTGCTAAAGAGAATATGAAATTATTAGAAAAAAGGATAAGCATTCAAGTGATAACAGTTCTCTAGAAAAAAAAATGCTGCATTTTTCAGTTTGTGACTTCTTGGGACTACAATTTGTATCAATAAGTTAGATCAGATGTGAAAAAAAACCCCACTATGAACTTCTGCAAAATGAAGATATAGCATCTTTGCACGTCTACTAGAAAATTTTAGCAAAGAATTAAGTCACAGTTTTATCTTATTGGATTTTATTATAGGGAGGCTAAGATTATTAAATGCCACTTGGCCCCTCTACACCCAATTCCAGCCTAGCTAGCAAAATTAGGATGTACTTAAGCACAAAAGAGTTTCAACTCATTTTGAAGTTGCATTGCTTCAGAAATCTGAATCTACTGCTTGATTTTCCAAATATACTTCTCTTGAATATTCAAACTGAGATGAGATTACAATGGATAAACATATGAGATAGCTGTATGTCACCCACAGGTTTTAGATAATAGCTTGAGCTATATTTGCATCTGTTTTCCTCCCAATGTTTTCCCTTCTGTAAAGAAATTAATGATTTCACATTCACGTTTTCAGATGATGTTCTACAAATGGGTCATTCCCCCTTTTAAAAGCATTTGCAAATAATTTTGAAAGATTGTTTCTTAGGAGAACATTCAGGACCTGTTAGATATTGCTAAATGAAATCAGAAGCTTTAAATTTGTACTCTTGATTTGTAAATTATTTTGAGTCATCGCTTTAAAACTGAACGCTTAATGGTTGTTTGGTAAATAATGAGCACTGTACACGCTGAGCAAGTGTTGCCTTCGGTTTGCTGCGATTAAACACCAGGCTGTTCTCCCATCTCCGAAGCGCCTTTCCGCAGAGCAGCACGGAGCAGCTTGCAAGGTCATCGGTCCAATTGCCAATATCGTGCCATGGAGAATCAAGAGATTGCTTTTCAAAACTTCAGCCATGCAATTTACTGAACAAGCCGGTGCTATTTGGGGATGGGCAGCTGCTGCCTTGCTGCAAGGTTGAGAAACATTTCCAGGGAACCTCAAAATTTGTTTACAAATTGCAGTCAATAGCCGTTAAAAAAAAAATGCTGTTTTTCAGAGCCATTAGATTGTTGTTCTTTGAACTGTATTGAAGGAGATAGCAGACAGTTGTCAAGGGCTTCATATACTTCACACTACTTCAGTGTGTATGTTGCCCTACAAAGATCAGTATCATTTTCATCATGTATCCCCTTCTTATGCAGATCTAGAATAAGGGAAACCTTAGCTGTCCATGTTGTCAGTATTGCCCAGTATTTCCTGCTTCGTGCAGGAGCAGAGCCATGGAGAGCAAGGTCACTGATGGATTTGATCCTCCAAAATGGCAAGAGAGGAACTGCAGGGACAACCAGCCCAGCAGGTCTTCATTTATCCGTGGTACGGGAATGGAAACGTCAACCATCTCCCCTGGATTATCCCTTGTGCATTTCAGATAACATTCTCTGATCTTTAATAGTTTAATCTCTGAAAAAAAGAGGAGGAGGGTTTTATTTGAAACTCTTGTTATAATGAAATTGCATTTTTTAACCTTAACTTTCTTCCTAGTTTAGGTTGTTGTATTTTTCATCTGCAGCCACAAAGAAAGAAGACAGTGTTTGTTAAGCAAATCATCAGGATTTCTTCTTTGTAAGCTCTCTGTGGATTGAAAAGCCCCTGTGCTGTTTGCCTTTATTCTGTGAACAAGTTTTATTACCTGCACAGACTCTGAGCCATACAATGCTGTGAAGCATTTACAGGAGATATTAATTGAAATAAGAAGGAGCAGTTCTTGAATGCAGCTTCTTCCTCAAAACCTCAAGTTCAGCACCTAGATGGACTAGTATATTAAAAAACCCCTGCATTATACCAATAGTATTGGTAGACTTTTATTGGTAGGTTTCAACTCAGGAAAAAAAAATATATTCATCAGGAGTACACAAATGCAATGCAAACTTCTCCAAGGATCTGGAAATAAGTTAGTTTTCTGAGATTATTAACTTTTGCAGTATTTATTGCAATATCATTTACTCTTCCAGAGGAATCAGAGTTGAAGATAGTAGAGACTTGGAAGATTTTGTTGCTGGCTTTTGGCATTTCTCAGCAATCTCTCTAACTTATTCCCTGATGTATCCCAACTTCAGCAGTTTGAGGAAAGAACTGGATTCTTGGTAGGAAACTGGGACACTTTAACTGAATCTGCCAAACAATATTTTGTGCTTTTTTTTTGGACTCTGTGATAAAAGTCAGGATATTTTTCACAACAAAAATAAAAATAATGGTAAGTGCTTACATGTGGAGCATATATTTACACCTTAAAAGAGCCAGTTAGGAATGACACTTAATGAAGTAATTTATAACTTAAAAGTAAACATCAAGATTTAAATAATTTTTATCTAAAAAAAAAAATCCCACGTACATATACCATCATTGCAGGGTTTTAAGACATAACATACAACAATTTTAACAAATAACAAATACAAAGGTGAGTGTAAACACTGCTATTTCACTGGCTGTTGAGGAAAACAAATGGAAAACTTCAATTTTGTTCCGGTCAAGGGGTGAATGGTAAAAGGTTTTGCTACATCCCACAACAGTTTTAGGTTTCTACCTAAAGTGGGAGAGATGATGCTTCATTAGCACCATCAGCCCTGCCTGCAGCAGTACCTGCTCAGGCATCAGATGCAGGAGGAGAGGACATCTCTTTGAGGAACTTTCCTTGAAAGAGCTCTGCTTTCAAGACCAAGAAAACCCAGGTTTGAATAGATGCCCTGAGCTTCCTAAGCTTGTACTTTTTAATAATTAACTTTTACTGCCTAGTGGTCCTCGACTAATAATGTTATAAACACTTCTTTTTAAAGAAAGGCAGCCCCAACCCCAAAGGTGCTGTTTGTCTGGCAGAGTGAGGTGCTGGGAGCTGCTCTCTAAAGCTAAAATGAGCGGGCAGAGCTTAGGGGAAAAATATTGTAGTCAATATGGGGGTCAAGTCTGGGACAGGACTGTTCATTTTCCTATCCATCCTCAGGGAATGATTTAGCACAATCGGGCACCACGGTGATTTAGCGAGCGCTTAGTAATTTGTGTGAGACATCATTCAGGTTCATGTGGGGGCTGTGGTTAAGACTCATCACTTTTTACACATGCAAGCAACATAAACTTAGCATCCCCAGATCTAAGCCACTTCTTTCTGTCTCCCTAAAATGCCATCTGCTGCCTCATGTTCTTTTCCCACTTTTGCAATAATTAGCTAATTTGTGCTTCACAAGCTTCAGCAGAGCTGCATTCATTTCAACAGAGGAGAATCATTTTGCATTAGGTAAGGAAAAGTTCATGAAGTTACCCTGACTGACAAGATTTATTTTATAAATAATCATCATCATCAAAGTATAGGGTACTTCAGAGAGAGCTGTGAGGGATTTGCTTTGGCAATCATTTGGTGAGAGAGTCATTTCCAGCTAAAATTTCATTTCTTACTCACTTTAAAGTGTCATTATAGGTTAAGGTATTTTCTTCTACAAAAGCAGGGCCAGACACCTTCTTTAGACACATGTCTTTATACAACAAGCTGAGTGGAGGGATTTCCCAAGACTAGGAAGTTTGTATCCAGTCAAGCTAATTAACAAATAACAAATTATGGGTGGTCTGAATTTGATTAGGTGCCTAAGAGAAGTGATTTTATATATGTTTCTCCATCTCCAGGAGCCCTCTCCCCCTCAAATCTCAAGAGTTTTCATGAATTTCTGTGGCTGAGAGTGAATTTAGGAAGGTGGTAACTGCTTACAGTGATGCAGAAACCCTGCTGGCATGAAACTACTGCAAATTGCTCTTTCCCCATGTTTTCTTTTCTCCATCACTGAATCTATTTTGTTTTCCTTTCTGAATTTCCTTAGGTCAAGAAGTCCTGAGTGCCTCACTTTGAACTCCACGATATGCGTGTTCAGATTTTTTGTAGATGGTTTCTACCACCTTGAGAGCAGTGGCTGAAAAACAGGACACACGGCTTTTGTGAACAGAAAATTCCCGAGGCTTCAGTCACAAGACACTTTCTGCCTATGGCAAACCTGTATAGATAGATTCTTTTCTCCACTCAGAGGCCAGCCATCATCCTTCTGTAAAATGAGGAGCTATTAGTGCTCTGCTTAATAGTGCTATATGGCTGTATCAAACAGACATTCTCGAATTAGTTCTTACTGACATGATGGGCTGAAATTTGGTGTCCTTTCTTTGGCAGAATTTCAATTCATTTATCACCGAACAAGACATGCAGGACTGGTTCCATTATTATAAGCATATTTGCCAGTAATAGATACCCTGAAGGGCTGTTAAAACCTGAGAAAATTGTATTGTGCCTCCAACATTAAATGAGGTCTAAGTCCTTTTTGGTCTTGAAGTTGGCAGATTTTTAGAATCTATGTGACAAAGCAGGACTCTCTTGAGTCATGTTGGCCTCAGGTACTGAAATTCAGCATTGACATTCAGTGCAAGTGCTGCAGAGTCATGATGCTGGGGAATCCAACCAGCTCCACGCTGTCTATAGCAGTTTCAGAGTCCCGACCTGCAGTTAGCAAGTGAACAGAACCCGAAGAACCATACATCACGTTTCCAGCTTGCAAAATAATCACTGCCAGGGAGTCTTGAGTTCTTCCAACTGAAAAAGGACAAATCTGGAGTGTGCAAGGTATGCTGTGATTCAGATGATGATTCAGACATATTTTTTTTCCTTTAGTAATAACCCAGAGCAGGTAGCAGCTAAAGGGATCAATCCTTTCTCTCACAAAATGTGTTTCATTTGTCCCTCAAGGGTGAATTGTTAAAAATTGATGATTGCCTAAGTCATCCATGCTAATGCTGTTCAGGCATTCAGGAGAAAGAACTGAAGGAAGGGTAGAAATATCTGCCTAACTTTGGGTAGCTGTTTCATGTACAGCCATTGTCTATGAGAAAGGACGTGCTGTAGAGCGTGCACAGCAGCCGTCCCAGGCCACTTACCTTGCTTACTGCTACAAAATGGGCAATTTTCCATTTTTAGCTATGGCTTTAGGAATCTTGGTCTTAGTTTCAGCAACTTATGATATTACCCATTTAACAAAGTTGTACCAGAGCGCTCTCATGTACTCAGACCCTTCCTTTAAAACAAAGAAACAAACAAAAAAAACCCCCAGAGTTTAAAAAATCTAAGGCTACTTTAGTGGATGCCAAAAGGAATTGGAAGCATCTGGGCTGAAACAGGGCCACCTGTGAAGCAAGACTGAGTTCAGAAGGTGGAGTAGGAAGCTTTTCTAATAGCATAGGATTTCTTGGCTGTCTTGAGAAAATAAGCATTAAAGATTTAAATCTTTTGCTAGGGTGCTACTCAAACTGAGATACAGTGCATGTCTTTCTTGTATGGCCAATTATACCAATTATGAGAGTAGTTGTGCAAAATAGCAGATAGAGATGTAAACTCAGAATTTTGAAAAGATCTAAATATCACTTTCCACACTCCTATTTACTACTGTCTGTAATGAAACAGTAAAGAGGGAAGGAGTGGGTCCCAGCGCTGCATCTCTCTTGTCAGTCCTTTTCCCATAGAATTCCTGTTTAAATTTAGCAAGGCTGTCTTCATGTCTCTGTCATCCCTGAGGTGCTTTGGTTGCCTGGTAGACTTTAGCAATGGAAACTGTACTAATTCATCAGTTAATGAAGTTGTCAAAGGCAGGTTATGTGGGGCATATAGAGATCTCGGTTGGGATTAATGAATATTGCAGTCCATAGAGAAACTTAGTCGTACGGTTAAAACAGGATTCCAAGTTTCTGATTTTGCAAGATCAGTTCACTAAAGAAACCCCAGAGGTCTACAAGGGTTGAAATCAGAAAAGAGGCAGTTTCTGGAAAAAGGAAGCTAAGGTGGTTGCTCCCAGCTAATCTTGGAAGAGAACGTGGTGTACTCTTCCATTTTTAGAGGTGACTTAGTAGATATAAGCTCAATATGCAACAATATAATTGCAGTAGGCTGTCCAGGGGCAGATAAACAAAATAGTTTTGCCCTTTTACCAGGTTTAGGATGCTTACAGAAATTACTTTTTAGAACAAAAAACCAAACTACTCGGAAAGCTTCTGGAATTTGCTATACATTATATCCTTACTATGATCTGAAAGATTTGTAGTTTAAAATGGTTTCACTTTGATTTCTTAATGCTATAAATTATAGACAAGCTGTCTGATAAGTAGGGAAATACTAGCTCTGTTTAAGGCAATTAGCAAGATATATATGGAAGGGCAAAGGATTAAATGTACATTTGCTGCACTGTGGTCCAGGAGCTTGACCTTCTCTGTCCTTGAAGGCCAGAGAGAGACAGATGGCGGGTGCCTATGGCCTACTGTTAGGCCATTGATTATATTCCATTAGGAACGATTAGGTCAGACATTAACTATTCTTTTTCATGAGGACTAATAAATCTACGAAATCACGCCAGGTCGAAAAGAAGGTAAAGTCATGCTTCATGTTGATTGTACTCTTCTTTTGCAGCTAGACTAGAATTTTCTATTCAGCCTAAAGAAGTGATTCTGGATATAGCTCAGATATTTCTGACTTCTGACAATTAATTTTATTTTTGACATGTTTTCTGATTTTGGGGAAACATAATGAGATTGTATGTGTTACTCTGGACATGACATTAGTCTATTTTAATGGAAGAATAAATTATTGAAATTAATCACAGGTCCATTTTAATCCAGATAGTGAAAGATATGCCCAGAGGAGAGCATTTGCCATTAGTCCTTTAGATAATACGAGAATGAGACCCTCTAAAATAGTTTATGCCTCGAAAGCTCTTCTAGTCATTGCTTTGACGTTTTTAGGAAGGCTCTTTGTTGAAATGTTAAAAGACAACAAAGTTTATGCTGAATTTGAAATGAAGTCTGGACTTTCCATTCTCCTGATTGAGAATAGGACAAAACAGACTCCCTCCTGCCTCAGTGACCTTAAGCGTGAGCTAAAAATAGAATAATTTTGGAAAATGTACTATTGCAATTAAAAAAAGCTAAATATTTCAAAGATGAATGTTAAAGAAACTTTACTAAAACAGAATATATGGAACACAGTAATTTAACTAAAAATTATAAGCATAAATATTCCACAATATTAATACATTACTATATATATATTGCAAAATATATATGCAGTGTATATTTTTAAACTCATTGACAACAGAGAATGTTTCTAATGCTCAACTTTTTTAAATTCTAAGGTGTTAAGGAACACTAATGGACAGCTGGTTTCAAAGATTAAACTTCAAAGCAACAAAACACTATCCTGCATTCAAGTGACTCCAGATAGAAATGTCAATCACTTGCCAAACTCATGTACTCACAACACTTAGGGTAACACAAAGTTTTGATGATCTTCACCCATCCTAGGATAAAGACAAAATACATGTCTAGTTGGAGTCAACATGAAAATGTGTTCCTATTGTGGGTTCACAATTGTTCCCTATAATCAAAGCTGCGTGAGGTCTATCCACACAGAACATCTTGTGTTAAGGTTTGTGGCTGATCATGGAAGCTCCAGCCTTGCTGATCATCCTTGAGCACTGAACTGCTGGGCAGGAATATGTCAGTGAGAGGTACTCGATGGGTAAGAAACATATTCTTGAAAATTGCTTCTCAGAAAAAAGTTTTGGAATATCCCAATATCTTCAAATTCCTGCAGCTCATAGGGACTTTATAGTACAAAAGACATTGGCTTTACCCAAGTGATTTATATTGATGACATAGAAAAATAGTCAACCACTTGCTGACTGTATGAGTAGCAAACAGCAGGAGGAGAACAGCAAACATTTGATCTAGCTTTTTAGAAATCTTTGATTTATCACTACTAGATGTGACTGAAATCCCATTCTCCACTTCTTTCTTTTTCCTTCTGTTTTTACTTTGCTTCCCTTTTCTACTTTTTTTTCTTTCTATTCTCCCTTCACATTTCAACAAAAATTCTAAAAAAAGAAACAAAGTATAATGAAAAACAACACAAGTTAATTTCTAAATCCATTTTTTTCCAAACATGAACTTGTGGGGATACATTTTTAATGTACTGAATCGTTTCTTAATTAGAAGTTTGATGCCTTTGAGGACTCCAGGTGGTATGATCAAAATTCCAAAAGTATTTGCATACTTCTAGACTGCTTTGAAAATATATATCTGCCGTTAACAAATGGGTCAAGACATGTAAAAGCTGGAAAGCTGAAAGGATGTTCAGTTGTTTAATCAAAGAGCAAGATAGGAATTGAAAGTAACTAACAAAGTTTGAGCAGCTGCCTTTGGAAAAGACTACAGTAAATGTGACAGAATAATACATGCAAACACATTGAGAAAATGTATTTATTTCCTGTGAGTTGAAGATACAAGTCATCTCATTGGTGCAGTCAGTTATCTTTTTAAGGACTGTAGGGTTGATTTTTCCTATTGTTCTTTTCTGAA
Source organism: Rhynchotus rufescens (assembly GCA_032273925.1). Lineage (NCBI taxonomy): Eukaryota > Metazoa > Chordata > Aves > Tinamiformes > Tinamidae > Rhynchotus > Rhynchotus rufescens. The sequence goes on along the minus strand of JAVCKT010010252.1, from coordinate 555 downwards.
ATTAAATTTAAATCTTAACTCATGCCATCTTCATAATTAGTTCTAGTACCTATACATACCAGTCACTGCTGCTGCAATTTCTGTAAAACAAAACCAAGACTTGTTTCTGTTGTGGAAACTTGGAAGCTTTGTTGACAGGGCAAAAAGTTTTCACTGCAAGAATTAATTTACTGCCACGGCACTTTCTCAGCAGAGCAGCAAGGCTGAAGTTGCTTAGCATAATATACCAAGGTAGCAAACCCTGCGGTGTCAAGCTTGGGCAAACCTTTCAGTTATCTACTAACTTTTTATCTTATCCATTTATCTTTCTTCTCCCAGCCTCTATGCGGCCTGTTTTCTTCATTTGTTTCTGTTCACAACTGCTGAGCCTGAAAGGGTCCTTTTGACCAAGGCCCTGAGCACTGTGTGACCCAGGCAGAGCAAGAAGCCTCTTTCCTTCACAATCTCCAATCAACAAATATGGGGAAGAAGCTGAAAGGAGAAAGAAAAAGAAAAAGAAAAAGAAAAAGAAAAAGAAAAAGAAAAAGAAAAAGAAAAAGAAAAAGAAAAAGAAAA